>SKCR01010893.1:0-130224 GCA_019454045.1 Zanthoxylum bungeanum | reverse complement strand
AATTGCGGAGAAATTTTATCTGGGATAAAATACTATTTAAAGAGAGAGAACGATGAATTTGGAATTAATCGATAAAATAATATATTCGATATATTATACGAAATTAGATTTCGATGCGGAATTAAAATTAGATTTTAATTCGGGCGAACGAGTTAATTTAGAATTAATTAGCTAGCGACGTGAATAGTAATTTTGCTAGAAAAAATTATTTAATTAAATTTGATTTAATTACGTCGCAACGGAAAATTCGTTAATTCGGAATTAGCGAACCTGAGCCCGGGAGTGTTTACGGGCACACTCGGATTTTGAATCAAGTGGGGCCCACAAGTCACATCAACTAGTCAACTTTATTACTTTATGGTGATAGAAGTTGGTGGTTGTTTTTTTTTGCACTCTTTGTCATTTGGAATGACTAATACCAAAAGTTTGGTTTTGGTATATGATAATTGTTTTTTGGAAATCATTTTAACATTACACAAAAAATCACTCTCTCTCTCTTCCAATGGCCTAGGGCCGAAACTTCTTCATCTTTTTCCTCTCACTTTGGCGTGAACCTAGGGTTTATGTTGAGTGATTTTTGCTTCAAAAATCACAAGTGCTAGCACACAAGGAGTCTTACAAAGGTGATAGGGAAACCAATCTTTGAGCTTGGAATCAACACTCAAAGCTTGGAGCTTGAAGATCCACACAATGAGGGCTTGGCCGAATTCTACAAGGAGCATAATTTTTGTGTTCATCGCATCCAAAAGCCGATCAAAGTTAGTATTTCCGCCATCTTACTTTACGTATTCACATGATTTCATTGCTTAATTTGATCTTGGTTTGACCTAGAAAATCCAAAAGTAACCCCACAATAGTAGCAAATTGCTCGTTGTGTATTATCTTCTAGGCGTTCCAAATGAAAATAAATTTTGAAAACATCCGAGGAATGAGCCTTAACTTCTCTTCTCCGTGATTATGCACCGACACTAGGGCCGCTCTCTTGGGTTGGCATATTTGACATTATGTTCTCAGATGAGCTTGCCATTTTTCGTTTGAGAAATTAGGAAGAAAAATAAGAAAATTGACTAATTGCGAATGATAATAACAAATTGAATTGAGATTGAGAATAAGAGAATTGTATGAATTGAGATTGAGAATAAGAGAATTGTATGAATTAAGATTGAGAATAAGAGAATTGTATGAATTGAGATTGAGAATAAGAGAATTTTATGAATTGAGATTGAGAATAAGAGAATTGTATGAATTAAGATTGAGAATAAGAGAATTTTATGAATTGAGATTGAGAATAAGAGAATTTTATGAATTGAGATTGAGAATAAGAGAATTGTATGAATTAAGATTGAGAATAAGAGAATTGTAGGAAATGAGAGAGTTGAGAATTTGGTGTGTTGAAATAATGAAAAATGAATCATATTTATAGAGTTTTAGAATTTTTTGGAGACAAAAAATGCCCCTAAATATAACCGTTTTATTACCATTATTAGGGATATATTAGTAATTTATATTTTTTTTATTATTTTTTTAAAACAATTTTTTTTATATTAAGGGCAGTGAGCTAACGGCTCACTGCCCCCCAACGGCAACTAGCCGTTGGGGACGTAGGGTTCCTGTTGGAACCGGTGGAACCCCAACCGAACCGGTCGGCCACGGTTCCAGAATTTTTTTATAATTTTAATTCTGTTTCTAATTAGCGACGGAAAAATTTCGTTTCTAATTACCGATAGTTTTGGAAATTAGAAATAAAAAAAATTAAAATTAGCGACGGAATAAAGATTTTGTTTCTAATTAGCGACATAATTTTAATTCCGTTTCTAATTTACGATGGAATTTTAATCATGTTTCTAATTAGCAACGAAATTTCAATTCCGTTTCTAATTAGCGACGGAAAAATTCCGTCTCTAATTACCAATAGTTTTGGAAATTAGAAATTAAAATTAAAATAAAAATAAAAATTTAAAATTAGCGACGAGATAAAGATTATGTTTCTATTTAGCGACGGAAAATTAATTCCGTTTCTAATTAACGACGGAAAAAATCCGTTTCTTGATGAAATTAGCGATGGAATAATAATTGTTGGGGTTGGTACTTAGAGCGCCAATCCGGACCGTATTTATGTCTGATTCATGAATACGAACAATTCCCTTTTCCATAATATTACTTATGTATGGTTGCACCTCTTATTTTTATATACGTATTCGATCTGATTACGACTAGATTGAAACTAAATATGGTTTGGTGATATGTATATATTAGACAAAGGCCCGATAATATATAATGCCGTACACAGTTACAAAGCTAGTTTGTAATTGACATTGGGAAGTGTCACTGCTAAATTTATATTATCAAATATAGTTCCTGGTCAAGATTTACTAACACGGGTCGGTTAGTCAAATCCGTTGAGACCAGTACATGTCGTAAATCGAGACTTGGTCCGATGGTTTATCCCAATGAACCATGAGTCTGGAGAGACTCGTATAGACGTGTAGGTGTTTATAGTGGATAAACACTGAACGACTCACCGAAGATTATTAATGGATGGTACACTAACGTCAATAAAAATCTTCTCGGGTTGAGTAGCATAGTAGTCATTCGACTTGAGATACCACTGTGGATGTATGAGACATCCTCCACACTTAGATGGCATTCACGTCACCGATCTATTAAGATCAGACCTCCGCCTGTTCGTTGGATGTGGACCGATCCTCAGGTTATCCTGTGAGTGTCAAGATAGGATCCGTCAGTTCTATGTACAGAGCATAGGTAGTCCATTTATGATTAGCAGTCTGTTAAATCTGTGGCCACAGTATACTTCGGAAGTAAGTTCCGACTGTTATTTAGAGATTGATAATAGATACGTCGACATGATAATACCAATAGAGATTTGACGTTTACATCTATATATCTGGTATTATCCGGATACCTGTGACGGAGGGATTATACGTATGCAATGACCTCGACCTGTATGATTCAGCGAGTTTATCCGTGGTCGTCATAATTTACGGGTGGGTAAATTATAGACACGAAATTTGATTTTGTGACGGATATACCTGAATCTAGAGAGTCTCACTAATGAAATATACTCGTAGAGCACTAGGGCAACTTTTATGAATAATGGTGATTATTTATAAATCGTTTAAACGTTAAACAAAAAATACATGGAAACGGGCCGAACCGTCATTTCCTAATTAATGTGTATTTGTATTTAATATATGATATTATTAAATACACATTAATAAATTGTCAAATAAAGGTATTTGACATATATCATTAATATATGTATTTGAGATATTTAAAGTAAATATAATACATATATTTTGAGATATTTGTATTTAATTATTTAATTATTAAATGATTAATATAATTAAAATATAAATATCTCACCAAATGATAAAGTTAGGAAATGATTATAAGTGTAAATTGTTGACTTATACTTAAAGGAAAAGGTTGTCAAAATGGTTTTGACTTCTTAAGATATTTGTTTTTAAATTATTTAAAATTGAAATATCAATTTCCTTTTCTTTTTGTCAAATTCGGCCAACACCCTAAAATAAATATAATTGTTATATTTTTTGAGTTGCAATTGTTGACTTACTTTATTCATTAAATGATTTGATGATTAAAGTTGCAAGTTGACAAGTTGAATTTAAATGAAACAAAAATATAATATCTAGATATTATTGCCTCCAATTTCGGCCAAGGGCATTTTGGGTGAGGTATATAATGTTTTGTTTCATCTTTTAGGGTTAGAGAAGTTTATTTGACATAAAATAAAACATAAAAGAAGATGAGAGAAAAGCTTGAAGGCCTAAAGAAGAAAGTTTGGAAAAATAATGTTTTTGTAAGTTTTTCTTCAAAGTCTTCAACATGAAAATTATTTCTAACATGCTTAGCATCATTTTGTGTTGCTTTGGTGTTGTCTCTCTTCTTGTAGTTTGTGTTTATTTTGGTTGTGAACTTTGATGAAAGTTTGATGCATGTAAGTAAGCTTGAAATGGTTTCAAAGCTTTACTTTTGATTTTTGAAAAATCAAGTTGTCATTCTAGAGTTGGTAAGCCACTCCTTGGTGACCTAGAATTGTTCTAGAGTTGTTTCAAAGTGGTGAGGCTAGATTGGTAAAGTATTGAATGGATTAAAGTGTTGGATTTTAAAGATTTGGTGAAATTGGATAATTTGTTGAAATTGAATAATTAGGGTTCATAACCCACTCCAAATTTGGGGCTTTTCATATATGTGATGTATTATGGTATGAATATGATGCATGTAAAATTTTAGGTTGATTGGATTTGATCTTGGCTTGTTTTGAACAAAAGGGACCAAATTGTAATTAATTGGAAAATTTGGGGGTTCATGGCAATTAGCTCAAAAATTAAGGATTTGTGTGAAATCTGATTTTGATGCATTAGATGTGTTGAAAAACATTTTAGAAATGATTTAGAATCATTCAAAATTATATTTGATAATTTTTGGACTAAAATGATCAATTTACAAAGTTATGGGGCAATTCGGTAATTACCAAGAAATATGATTTCTTGTGTAATTTTTTTTTCAGAATTTGATAATTGGATAATTAAATAAATAAGTTTATTTAATTGATTCGAGAAAAAGTTTTGAAATCGAAAAATTTTGATTTTTCGCGATTCCGCTGCGTTACCGATATTCCCCCTTAAAACCCCAACAATAATTTGTTTCTAATTGGCGACGAAATTTTGTTTCCGTCTCTAATTTAGAGATGAAAATTTTTTTGTCGCTAAATTCCGTCCCTAATTTCATTATCCGTTTCAATTCCGTCGTTAAATTTTGAAGTGGAATATTTCGTTGCTAAAACTTTAATTTCTTGTAGTGTGTGATTATCTCTCATAATTACACAATCTTTACTTTTCTCACATGTAACCCAATCACTCAGTCTTGAGTTGAGTTGTGAAACCGGAACTGATATATTGGGCACCCTATTTAATTGGGTAGGTCCTGATTCTGAAATCGATTTTGCTCACCCATAATAAGAATTTAGATTCAGTCTTGAGTTGAGTTGTACTAAATTTTATAATATTTTACCATAAATATTTTAATGAGAATACATATTAAAATTTTAATTATATTTTATTAAGGGGAATTCTCAAAGTTAGGATTTTTGTCATTTGAAAAAAATGAGCAACAACGTTTGAAATTTACGAAATTGGCTAACTTCTCCGAAGTAGACTTTAGAGCATTTGGATTCTCCTAAGTACACACCGAAGTGTGTAAATTTTTATTTTTTTTAATTTAAAACTTAGGAGATTCGATGTCAAAATTTTGGATCTTTTAAGTTTTTTATAATTTTTTATTTAAAACTTAGGAGATTGAAAATCAAAATTTTGGATCTCCTAAGTTGTTATTATTATTATTTTTTATTTAAGACTTCGGAGATCTTGGTGTGACCTAACTGAAATTACGAAAATGCTTCACGTTAATGCCGTTCGATTTTATGCCAAAATCGAGAATCTCCATTCACCTACTACGGTAAGACAATAGCCAGTCGATCCTTGAGACATTTTTCTCCTATATGCCATCGGTGTCTGATACTGGCTGCTTCCAGCTGCGTTTATTCTTAGTAAATGACTCTACTAATCTAACACTAATAGATCTAAGATGTTTGTTAACAGGCTAACCCTTCTGTTCAGACTTCTTAATCTGCGTATCAACTCCCTCTCTTCCTCGCACTCTCGAACAAATTTCACGGGAATTTAGGAGATCCGAAGTTTTAAATAAAAAAATATTTAAAACTTAGGAGACATGAAATTTTGATTTCGGATCTCATAAGTTTAAAAAAAAATTTTAAAAAAATAAAAATTTAGAATTTCCGAAATACACATTTACTACAGTGTGCACTTTAACTAATTTCGTAAATCTAAAATGTTTGCGACTCGTATACAAACTTTTTTATTTGCTAGTTATGTGAATTTCCCAATTATTAATTACAATTTATAAAAACTCAACATGCGGGCATCAGGCTATCAGCCAACCATATGATAAATGGGTATAAAGGTAAATAAAGAAGAACCCGAGACAGATTCGTCACGGACAAAATAGTTATTCCACTGTTAAAAGCCTTGAAACAAGGCAAACTAATTGACGTTATATAAACTCCAAAAATTTCACACAACATAACCGTCTGAAAGAGAGTCCACTCAACTGATCACAAGCACATGCATTATATTATCTTCACTGGGAGCGCTCTCTCTGCTCAATAATTGCTTGTCGAACAAGCCAATTAGTTTTTACTCAGTTGTCTCTCAGACTCAAGGGTGAGAGTCCCAACGAACAAACCACCCACCACTGCTCTTTAATAATCTTCTCTCTCTCTCTTCCATAATGGTTCTTCTCCAGATTCCCACCAATGTTGAACCGGAACTCACTGAAACGCCCCGTTTCAGTGAAGACTTGGACTCCTCGTGCTCCACGCCTTACGATAGCGCGCCTTCCAGTCCCGGCCACGGGCCCCACATGGCCGGTTACTTCTTCAGTGCACCAGCGAGTCCCATGCATTGTGTCTTATCTTTCACAACTTCGTCTGCTACGTGTCATCCATCCGAGTCATCTTTCTTGTCGACTCAGAGTCCATCCGAATTCGAGTTTCAGTTATCGTCTCGGTTCTCAATTACAGATTCTGTAGCCGTTGGATCAATGAGCTCGGCTGATGAGTTGTTTTTGAACGGTCAGATTAGGCCTATGATGCTTTCCTCCCACTTGCAAAGGCCTCAGAACTTGGCTCCTCTTATAGATCTGGATGGTGAAGAAGACGTCGTTGACAAAGAAGACGGCGAAGAGACTGTGGAACGAGGAAGAGATCTGAAGCTACGGAGTAGATCTCTTCACAGAAAAGCCAGATCTCTGTCTCCTTTAAGAAACGGCGAGTTTGAATGTCACGAAGAGGATATCATCAATACCGGCAGTGAGGTTAGCGAAACGATTTTAGAGTTGCAAGATTACGTGGAGAGTAAGCGCGGAAATGTTTCTAGTGAAACGACACCGTCTTGTTCTGCTTCTTCCTCCAGGTCTTCATCTTCTGGAAGGAACTCGAAGAAATGGGTATTTTTAAAAGACTTTTTGTACAGAAGCAAAAGCGAAGGTAGAGGAAACAGGAAAGAAAAATTTTGGTCTTCGATTTCTTTCGCTCCTTCGAAAGAAAAGAAACTCGCGTCCTCGTCTTTGACTCTCTCTAATGAAAATAACGAAACGCAAGAGAAGCATCGAAAGCAGAAGCTAAAACAGAAGCGAAACGAGCAAGTTTCGGTGGAAAAGACGGTAACTGGAAAACCGGCTAATGGTATATCGAAACGGAGGGTCCCACTGTCAGCTCACGAGTTACATTACACGGCGAATCGAGTTCAAGCGGAGGAGATGAAGAAGATGACTTATTTGCCGTACAGGCAAGGGCTGTTTGGTTGCTTAGGCTTCAGTTCTAAAGGATACGGTGCGCTTAATGGACTCGCCAAGACTTTGAACCCGGTCTCGTTCCAGGTAAAAACGCCTGAAGCTGAAGGATCGACGGTGTAGTTTTAATTATTATTATTATTTTTTTTTGTACATAATTTGGCTTTTATGGGGTTGTGTTAATTTAATGTTGCTTAATTGTCTTTTATAGTAGTAGATAACAGTGAATTTATGTTTTAATTTTGCTTCTTCAGCCGATGATGCGGAAGAAATTGATGGGCTATTTCATCTCCATCAACTTGAAATTAGATATCCGAAATTTGCTTGTTTGTTAATTGCTATTGTTAGTTAATTCATTGTTTGTGTTAGTGTTAGACAAAACAAAGGGATTATTATGAAACAATTACAACTGATACAACTAGAACAACTTACAAAAGTTGCAAAAGAATAGTGGAACAAAAACTACCGCAGGAGAAATATATCAACAAAGAAAACTGCGATGTAAAAAAACTCTCAGCCCTATATCAACAAATAAAACTGAGATGCTAGAAGAAAACTCTCAGACCAGTGTGTTGAATTCACATCTGGCTAAAGCGAATTCGATTCAAGGCACCATTCGTGTATGTAGGCGTGAGAGAGAGCCTCTATACTAACTTGGTAGTGCTTGGATCGTGCCTTGTGCCCCTTCCGCCTTTGTTTGTGTAATTTATTGGGTTTGATTGTCGTCTGATTAGTCGGTATGACTTGGGACTCGACAATTTGGCTAGTAGGCCGATTGGGTGGTTTGGCTGCTGGCCAGATTGGCAGTTCGATTGTTGGCCCGTTTTGGGCGATCTGGTCACTGGGTCAAGAGAGCGATTTGGCTATCACTACGTTAGGGCGATTTATTACAATTTTGATCGTCAATAATTACCCCCAAATACAGCTCAATTGATTTCAGCTAATGAAATTGAAGCTGCATTTCTTGATCGTAGCTTCATTCCTTAGAACTCCTGGATGCGACAACTTGTGCCTCGCGATAACTTGTGCCTCTCCAACTCCTGGATATCGATCAGGTTTACAACCCCCCATTGCGTCTAGGTGGTAGATCATTCTGATATACTTGCATCTGACGCTCATATGACGAAGGTGTATGCTTCTGTCAACAATTGTTGACAATGGCGTGCTAGTTGAACCATCAAGTAACTCCTCAAGTAACACTTTACTTCGAGGTTTGAACTCCCTTATATAATCTTCCTCAAGAAATGTAGCGTTTGTCGATACAAATACTCTGTTATCTTCCGGACTATAGAAGAACCCACCTCTGGTCTCCTTAGGATAGCCTACAAATAGGCATACTTAAGAACGTGGCTCCAACTTTTTAGTCTTATTCTTCAGTTAATGTGTTGGACATTGCAATATGCGAAAATATAGTAAACTAGCTTTACGACCACTCCACAACTCTAAGGGAGTCTTAGGAACATACTTAGATGGAACTATATTAAAATATAGTGATGTTTGCAATGCATATCCCCAGTATGAACTAGGCAGTAAACATAGATCTTATCATGTTTAGTAAAATCTGATTTCTCCTTTCTGCAACATCATTATGATGTGGTGTTCCAAGTGCTGTGAGCTGAGATACTATCCCATGCTCAACCAAGAATTCTTTGAAATCACTATCAAGGTATTCTTATCCACGATCTGATCGTAGAGTTTTGATCGTCTTACCTAATTGGTTCTCAACCTTAACATGATACTATTTGAACTTGTCAAAGGTATATGACTCGTGCTTCGATAGGTAAACGTACACATATCTTAAATAATCGTCAATAAATGTGACGAAGTATTCATAACCACCTTAGGCTCTTACATTCATCTGTCCGCAAACGTCCAATGTACTAACTCAAGTAGTTCACTGGCTCTTATAACTTTTCCAGTAAAAGGTCTCTTGGTCATTTTTCCTTCTAGACAAGATTCACATACTAGTAAAGTACCAAACTTTAACTGGTTTAAAGCTTCGTTCTTTATCCATCTATCTATCCAGTCAAGGCTAATATGACCAAGTCTAAGATGCCACAGACATGTGTCATCATGAGAAATTTTTTACCGTTTTATTTTAGGTTTTTCAACCTTAAATATTTCAGTGTTAAGCAGTGAACTATATGTTAACGGTTTTACCACATGATAAGCAAAAAATATATCAATATTTACCGCCCATTTTACTTAATATTTTGTATAGTTTCTCAGGTATTGTGAATATTTTGACATGTTTTGTGTTATTTTGTATATAAATAAAATATCGGGACTTACTGGAATCAAATCGGGGCTAAAACGGTGAAAATAGATGAAAAATGGCAAAATTGAAAATTTATTGTACACGCGTCGCGACTCGCAAGACTCCACGCGTCGCGACGCCTAGCCAATAATTCAGTTTCCAACACACGTCATCATCGCGTCATCAAGTGCGTCATCACCGCGTCATCATGACATCACGCGTCATCCCACGTCATCACTTGCATCATCATGACATCAGCACAATTATTGATTTGCCGACAGCCGCCATCTACTGTAGCGCGCGTCGCGACGCAAAAGCTCTGTGCGTCGCAACGCGCACCGATTTTGGAGCATATAAATAGAGGCTGATTTCATTTGAATTTCTTCATACCTTCTTCTGGGGAATGTCCTTAGAACACTAAGAAGAGAGTATTTTGTTTGTTAAATTTTAGTTTTCTTGTATTTAAGTTTTATTTTAAGTAATAAATCTTTCTTTGTTTTACATAAAAGTATGAGTAGGTAACTTCTTTCTGGGTGAAGGTGGAACTTTTATTATAATACTTTAGATTAATCTCTCTTATTTTATAATATATAAATTATCTTAAAACCTAACTTAATTGGATACCGCCTTATTGGTCGGTTGGACTTAATTAAATTAATTTTAGCCTGACTTAATTGGATACCGTCTTTATGGTCGGTTGGAATTAATTAAAATCTAACTTAATCAAGATACTGCCTATATGGTCGGTTGATAATAAACGCAAAATTATATATTATAATAAGAGAGATTTCTAGATTTGAAATAATAAAAGTGGATCCCCAAACCCCAGCATTTTATTCATTGTTGTAATTTTTACCTTTTTAATTTTCAAATTTGTTTTATAATATTTTATTTATTTATGTCTTTAGTAGTCCTAGATATGTGTCGTAACTAAATACGTTATATATGATTGTGATGAAAACCAATATCAATGATTTAATAAGTTGACTTTTCTTATTTCTTTTGTGATGTCTAGGTTTATTTATTGAGTCTAGTTCTTAATGCTTCTTATAAACTTGCCACTAATAAGATTGATCAGGTAAACTTAAAATGAACTTGGAAAATGGATTTTAGGTTTAGCCGTAAACTCAATAGCTCACGATCTCATACTCACCATAGAGATTTCCTTCCAGGATAGGAAATCTCTATGGTGAGTATGAGATCGTGAGACCTGTCGGGCGTGGGTAGCCATAATTATAACTTAAACTTAATGAATTCGGAGTTTCTTAATTAACATAGGAATGTAGTTAATTGGATAATTTGGGTGTTTGCATCTGACCATCGGAAGATGCTTTTGCATATTTTTGTGTTCTAGGTTAATAAACTAGTACATTACACAAGCATAAAATAATCATCTCATCTTTAGAAAGATATTGGTAGGATTCACAATCCTGGATATTTTCATATCATTGTTTAAAACTTAAAATCTACATTTGTTTTGTTTTATTTATTGTTTTAGATAAAAATCACCATCCAACCAAAAATCAGTTCAATTAGATACGTGTAAAAATTTAGTTTCGTAAATTAATAGCATAGGTATTAAGTCCTCGCGGGATCGATATATTTTATACTACTTGAACGATACATGCGATTGCGTACTGTGAATGATTACCACCGATTAAGTTTTTGGTGCCGTTGCCGGGAACTTATTTATCTTTTACTATTAATTTTAGGGTCAGATACTTTACTTGTGTCTAATTTATTTTTACTTATTATTTTTGTTTTCTTCTGTTTCAAGTTCTCAGACACTACATGAGAAGAAGTAGAAGTTTTTGAAATTCGTCCGCTTGACCCAGAAATTGAAAGAACTATTAGACAGTTGAGAAGGGAAAGACGAGAATATCAAGAAAGTATGATCAACATGAATAATCAAGAACCTGAACCTTTGGAAGTTGCAACACCAATTCCCATTCGAGACAGCACAATTCCGGTGGTTGACGGCTTCATATCATGCATTGTACTTCCATCCTTACCAGAAAATACGTGTGACATCAAAATATGCATTTAGATAATACAACAATCAATTTAGTCCGGGGGAAGTGCAACTGAAGATCCTAATACCCACATCAGTAACTTCCTGGAAGTTTGTGGCATATTCAATTACAACCGAGCGGCAGAAGAAGCAATGCGTCTGCGTGTGTTCCCATATTCCTTGAAAGACAGAGCTAAGGCTTGGCTACATTCACTACCAGCAGGTTCCATCACAACTTGGAACACTCTTGCCATCAAATTCCTTGCAAAATACTTTCCACCAGCAAGAACAACAAAGCTGAGAAATGACATCACATCCTTTGTGCATCATGATTCAGAATTCCTCTGCGAAGCATGAGAAAGATACAAGAAATTGCTCCGAAAATGTCCTCACCATGAGATTACAAAGTGGCTACAAGTCCAAACCTTCTACAATGGACTTTCTGGACTAATGAGAACCACAATAGATGCTAATGCTGGAGTATAATTAATGGCAAAAGGTTAGATCAGGCCTGAGACTTAATTGAAGAAATGGCCAACAATAATTCCTTGTGGCCAACAAAGAGGAGCATGATCCATCGAATAGCAGAAATCCACGAAGTAGGAACCAACTCAGCTATGAATGCCAAACTGGATCAGATATGCAAATGCCTGGAAAATCTTAGCATGCAAGTTAATGACGAATCCATAAGTTCACCATATGGAGGAGCACAAGAGGCAAAATCTTTCAACCAACATGATGAGACTATGAACTATGTCAGCAATTTCAACAGACAGGGAAACAATCCATATTCCAATACCTACAACCCAGGTTGGAGGAATCATCCCAATTTTACATGGAGCAACACTTCAGGGCAAAGGAACAATCCACCACTCGGATTCCAACAACAGAATAAAAGCTATGAGTATGAAAAAGAACCAGGAATAACAGAAGTGCTGGTTCAGATGAAAAAGCAAGAAGCCAAATATGATGCTATGTTTCAATCCCAAACAGCATTAAATCAAAGCCAATCAGCTTCTATAAAGGCACTGGAAAATCAATTGGGAAAACTGGCCAATGCTCAGAGTTACAGACCGCAAGGTACCCTTCATAGCAACACAGAAGCAAATCTAAGGAATAGAGGGAAGGAGTAATGCCAAGCCATCACTTTGAAAAACGGCACTGAAATCAACAAAGATGTTGGAATCAATGCATCTACTGAGGAAGTTCCAAAAGAAAGCATCGAAACAGATCCACAGATGGAGGAAAAAGAGGCAAAAGAAAATGATCAAGAAAGATCTACTCCACCTCTACCTTTTCCACAACGTCTCTAGAAACATAAACTGGACAAACAATTTGTCGATTCCTGGAGATCTTTAAAAATATGCATATTAACATTCCATTTACAGAAGCGTTGGAGAAAATGCCTAGTTATGTCAAATTCATGAAAGATATTCTATCACGAAAGCGAAGATTAGGAGATTACGAGACTGTAGAATTGACAGAAGAATACAGCGCCATCATTCAGAGGAAGCTTCCCCCAAAGTTAAAGGATCATGACAGTTTCACCATTGCTTGCACCATAGGAGAACATTACTGCGGTAAGGCTTTGTGTGATTTAGGTGCTAGTATTAACTTGATGCTTTTGTCTATTTACAGGAAACTGCAGATTGGAGAAGCAAAGCCACCTCAATCACTCTGCAACTGGCTGACAGATCACTCACATTTCCGAGAGGGGTAGTGGAAGATGTGCTGGTCAAAGTCGACAAATTAATTTTCCCAGCACATTTCATTGTCCTTGACATGGAGGAAGACAAAGACATACCCATCATCCTCGGGAAACCATTCTTGGCTACAAGTCGAACCATCATTGATGTACAAAAATGTGAACTAACCATGGGGGTATAGAAGCAAGAAGTAACATTCAATATTTTCAAAGCCATGAAATTTCGAATGACGAATATGAGGAGGATGAATGTTTCAGACTTGATGTAATAGATAGTATCATCCATAACATAGATGCAATGCAACTTTCCACCGATAAACTTGAAGCATGCATCACCAACAAGACTGACAGAGAATTAGATGATGAGATTTTAGAATGTATCAACTATCTTGACAGAGCCTCTCATTTCAGATCGACACCACAGGTGGAAAACTTGGAACTACTAAAAAAGGAGTGAATCAAACCCTCGATTGAAGAACCACCGCAACTGGAACTAAAGCCACTCTGAGCCATCTCAGGTATGCATACTTGGAAAACTCTTCTGATTTACCTGTGATTATTTTTTTGTCGCTAACATGGGTGCATGAAGATAAGTTGTTGAGAGTGTTACGTGAGCACAAAAGAGTTATTGGCTGGCCTATAGTAGACATTAGAGGCATTAGTTCATCATTTTGCATGCACAAAATCCTGATGAACGACGAGTAGAAAGCCACAATGGAGCATCAAGGAAGACTGAATCCAATTGTGAAGGAAGTTGTAAAGAAAGAAATCATCAAATGGTTGGACGCAGACATCATCTACCCCATCTCTGACAGCTCTTGGGTAAGTCCTATGCAATATGTACCCAAGAAATGAGGAATGATTGTAGTAACCAATGAAAAGAACGAGCTGATTCCAACAAGGATAATGACTGGATGAAGAGTGTGCATGGACTCATTTCCCACTACCATTCATTGACCAGATGCTAGACTGATTGGCGGGACATGAATTCTACTATTTTCTGGACGGATACTCAGGATACAATCAGATTTCCATCGCCCCAAAAGATCAGGAGAAAACCATTTTCATATGACCGTATGGTACTTTTGCATTTCACATGATGTCATTTGGACTTTGTAATACTCCTGCCATATTTCAACGTTGCATGATGGCCATCTTTTAAGACATGATATAAAAAAGCATGAAAGTATTCACGGATGACTTCTCAGTATTTGGAGACACGTTCAACCACTACTTACAAAATCTAGAAAAAGTGTTACAAAAATGTGAAGATACCAACCTGGTACTCAACTGGGAGAAATACCACTTCATGGCGTAGGAAGGCATTGTCCTGGGACATCGGATCTCAAAGAAAGAAATTGAGGTAGACAAAGCAAAGATCGAGATGATAGAAAAATTACCTCCACCGTCATCTGTTAAAGGGATTCGAAGTTTTCTCGGGCATGTAAGATTTTACAGGAGATTTATCAAAGACTTCTCCAAGATTGCTAAACCTCTGTGCAATCTGCTAGAGAAAGACGTGCCTATCCACTTCACCAGAGAATCCGATCATGCTTTCGAGTTCTTGAAACAGAAGTTGGTCTCTGCCCCCATCATAGTAGCACCGGACTTGACGCTTCCATTTGAAGTGATGTGTGATGCCAGTGATTTTGCTGTAGGTGCAGTATTGGGACAACGAAAAATAAAAATTTTCACACCATTACTACGCCAGCAGAACTTTGAATGAAGCACAACTCAACTACACAACAACTGAAAAAGAGTTGCTCGCAGTTGTGTTTGCTTTTGATAAATTCCGCTCCTATTTGCTGGGTCCCAAAGTGGTGGTCTACACAGATCATTCAGCAATTAAATACCTGATCACGGAGAAAGATGCCTAGCCCAGATTGATCATTTAGTTGCTTCTACTGCAAGAATTTGACGTGGAGATTCGAGACAGGAAGGGGACAAAAATTCAAGTGGCAGATCACTTGTCGAGGCTCGAAAATGGAAGTACAGCTGACAATGAACTGACAATCAAAGAAAATTTTCCATATGAACAGTTGTTTGTCATCAAGTAGTAGGAAGTCTCATGGTATGCTGACTATGTAAACTACATAGTATCAGGGAAATGGCCGTTGGAATGGACACATCAGCAACATAAGAAATTTTTCAAAGAAGTCAAGCACTATGTCTGGGATGAGCTGTACCTATTTAAACGTTGTGCTGATCAGTTATTGCGGCGTTGTATACCACAAGAGGAGGTCAATAGTGTCATGCAACATTGTCATTCATCACTATACGGTGGACATTTCAGCGGAGATAAAACCGCAGCCAAAGTCCTGCAATCAGGTTTATTCTGGCCTACCTTATTTAAAGATGCTCACTTATTCGTTCTTCAATGTGACGGGTGCCAGAGAACGCGAAATATTTCGAGGAGAAATGACAGACCTCTTCAAAGCATTCTCGAAGTAGAGATATTTGATGTAT
Organism: Zanthoxylum bungeanum; assembly: GCA_019454045.1. Taxonomy (NCBI): domain Eukaryota; kingdom Viridiplantae; phylum Streptophyta; class Magnoliopsida; order Sapindales; family Rutaceae; genus Zanthoxylum; species Zanthoxylum bungeanum. The sequence goes on along the minus strand of SKCR01010893.1, from coordinate 114,372 downwards.
GTGGGATTGATTTCATGGGACCTTTTGTTCCATCATATTGAAACATGTACATTCTGGTTGCAGTAGACTACATCTCCAAATGGGTTGAAACAACAACACAGCCATCAAATGACTCTAAAGTGGTGTTAAATTTCCTTAAAAAGAATATTTTCACTCGCTTCAGAACACCTCGAGCGATCATCAGTGATGATGGCACATACTTCTGAAACAAGTACTTTGATGCACTCCTAGCCAAATATGGAGTTACTCATAAAGTTGCAATTGCTTACCATCCGCAGTCAAATTGGCAGGTTGAAGTTTCCAACAGAGAAATCAAAAGAATCCTGGAGAGAACCGTTGTTTCAACAAGGAGGGACTGGTCTACAAAATTGAATGACGCATTATGGGCCTACCGGACATCTTACAAGACACCCATTGGAATGTCCTCATATCGAATGGTTTTTGGGAAAGCATGTTATCTGCCTGTGGAGCTCGAACATAAAGCGTACTGGGCACTAAAGAAGCTAAATTTTGATCTACAAGCAGTATGAGAGAAACGGCTCCACCAACTGAACGAATTGGAGGAATTTCACCTTCATGCTTATGAAAATGCCAAACTGTAAAAAGAAAAGACCAAGAAATGACATGATCATAAAATAGTTCACAGACAACTGGAATCAGGGCAGCAGATGTTGTTATACAACTCAAGGTTGAAACTTTTCCCTGGCAAACTGAAATCACGATGGTTAGGTCCATTTGTGATTACTCAGGTGTTACCCTACGAATTAGTTGAGATACATAACCCCAACTCCAACAACACATTTAGGGACAATAGCCAACGTGTCAAACACTTTTTGGGAGAATCATTTGAGTGACAAAAAAAAGAGTCTCACACTGGCAGATCCAGCCCAACGTTCAGGCAATCATGTCTAGCTGTCGACGTTAAACTTAGCGCTAGCAGAGAGGCAACCCATGCATTTTGTGTATATATTGAGATTTTATGTGTTTTATTTTTGTAGGAAAAGTCACAGATATGATGGAAGACGTTCTCGTAAAACTTCACAAGCATTTTCCTTCTCTCCCTCAAAACTCTTTGATGAAAGTCTATAAAGTACGCATTGAAAGAATGAGACTTCTGATGATCCAAGGTATTCCTAGTGATATTCATTAGATAATTGAAGCATGAGTTCGACTGGCAGGTAAGTCATATGATTCTTTTATTTCATTTCTGTCTGGTTTAGGAAAAATCACCTATGCTAAAAAAAGAAGAGCTAAATGATTAAGTGTTTGCTATAAATATGCATGTTGTACATGCAATACTCGTTGTCATTCTCTAGGAATGGTGTCTGATAACCGCGAAGATAAAATAAAATTCATTATGGATGACATGAGTAAGGAGTCTTTAGATGACATATCATTGACTCTTGAGACGCATTCCAGTGGATATGTGTATCACGTAATTCGCTATTTACATACACAGTTTCAAAGAGAAAGACAATAATTAAGTCTCGAGAATCTGACTTTAAAAGACCCTATTTTCCAATTTATAAGAAAATTGGATGGGAAGCTTGTCCCTGACACATAGATGACATTCAATCTGTTACTACCTGTACATAATTTTGATTTCTTTGTCTTTAACTAATAATTATGATTTATTTTGTAATTTTCTTTTATTTTCATCGACAAGATCAAGACTTTTTGACTTTCCCGACTTAATATACTGTTTAGCTAATAATTGTCATTTGGCAGATATTAGTGCTATAATTACTCACCCTTTTTCAGGATCTATAAATTCAGCTCTTCATTGCTCTCTTCAACACATCCAGATTTGAGAGAGAATAATATTAAAAAAATGGAAGCAACTTCAAGAAGACGAGTTGTTAACATCTGTGTGTTTTGCGGTACTAGTTCTGGTTCTAAACCAGAATTCGCTGAAGCAGCAAAAGAATTGGGTAGAGTCATGGTAGAAAGGAATATACACTTAGTACATGGCGGTGGCAATCTTGGACTAATGGGATGCATTTCAATGGCTGTACAGGAATGAGGTAGTCAAATTTTGGGAATCATCCCAAAACCGTTGGCGGACACAAATCTTATCGGATAATTAAACAGAGATGAATGCATCGTGCCAGGTATGTCCGAACGACTTGTTGAAATGATTAACCGTGCTGATGCTTTTATTGCTTTGCCAGGTGGCTTGGGCACGATGGAGGAAATTTTCACCTTGCTATCTTGGGCGAACTTGAACATACACCAGAAACTAATTGTATTGTTTAATGTTGATGAATTTTTTGACTTTGTTTTTGTGTTTCTTGAAGATGTCAGGAGAAATGGGTTCCTTTCAAAACCCGTAAAAGATATCATCTTCACTGCCAGAACAACCAATGATTTAATTGACCAACTCTTAACCTTTGAAACACAAATTGACCATATCTTTTCTAAGATAAACTGGTTCGATAATGATCGTGGTAAGAAACGTCGGATAAATCTGGATCTTAACCTTTAGTTTTCTTTTTAGATGTAGAATTCCACGATACCCAGGTACTGTCTTCTAAACTTTTCTTCTTGTTTTTAGACATTGGAGACAATGTCTCAATTAGGTTTGGGGGAGGGGAATAGTTGACTAGTATCTTGTTTTTATTTTTCTTTGTGTTGTTTTTAGTCAAAAATTAAAAAAAAAATTAAAAAAAAAATTGTGTTTTTATGTTTTAAACTTGACTAACCAGGTGGAATTGTGATTGAGATAGTTGTGTAAGGAATTTCCACTCCTGAGACGTATTTCAGCCTAATTCGTAACTAGTTAATTTTTTTTTTATTTCCTTTTGAATTATTTAAATTCGTGAATTCTATATAATATTGACCTAAATTGGAACTTCATATGCTCATTTGATAGATATTATCAACATACATGGTAACATACGAACATGGGTTGTATGTGTGAAAGTTTGTAATATTCAGTGCTCTAGTTTATTGGAGGAAGCATCTGAAAGCGATGGAATAATAAAAACCAAAACAAAATGTGTGTATATAAATAATTAACCACGCTTTTACTTAGTAACCGAACGTCTTGCCTCATTAAGCAGTGATTATTCGCGTCAACGGTAAAGCCTAAGTCAATAATATTAAAGCTTCTACTTAGTAACCAGACGTCTTGCCTCAGTAAGCAGTGACTATTCGTGTCAAACGGTAGAACTTTTAACATATGAGATCCAAGTAATTAAGTCCATAAGGGTGTTTTTAACACCTAGTGTCCTAAAGCCAACTAGTTTGGGAGTCACTAGCCCAAAGCTCGCTATGAGGATTAAAGATGTTTATAAAAAAAAAAATCCATTGCCAAAAATGTGTGAATTCTGATATAACTTTAGGACAAAAATATTACTCTAATTTCAACTACACTTATGAATATTGTGGGCACAATGAATTGATTAATACCTTGTTGGTTGTATATGGAGAATGGTAAAAATAATCAGAGAATTTACTTATTTGGTAATTTAGAAAGAAAGAAAACAACTATTAACTTGGACAAGAATTTCAATTGTTTAGTTACTAACTTATTTTGTGTGTTTAAATTGTACAATGAATTGATGTTTGTAGGTATCGTCGTTGTAAGCCCTCACGAGACTATAACTCGTCCATTAGGGACACCTAGGGGTTTAAAGCCTTGTTGCATACGCTAAATGCAACCATGATCCCTACGAAAGTTGCTTAGTTGAATTTTATTTTTAAATTGTTTATTGCATTTTATTTTATTTGTTTTGCTCAAGGACTAGTAAAATATTAGGTTTGGGGGTGTGATAAGCGGAAAATATATCAATATTTACCGCATTTTTTACATAATATTTTGTATAGTTTCTCGGGTATTGTGAATATTTTGATATGTTTTATGTTATTTTGTAGATAAATAAAATATCGGGACTTACTGGAATAAAATCGGGGGCTAAAACAGTGAAAAACGGATGAAAAAGATTGTTCACACGTCGCAACGCGTAAGACTCCACGTGTCACGACGCCTGGCCAATAATTTATTTGCCGACACGCGTCATCACCTCGTCATCACATGCGTCATCACATGCATCATCACCGCATCATCATGACATCACACGTCATCCCACGTCATCACCGCGTCATCATAACGTCAGCACAATTATTGATTTGCTGATAAATAGAAGCTGATTTCATTTGAATTTCTTCATACTTTCTATTGAGGAATTTTCTTAGAATACTAAGAGAGAGTATCTTGTTTGTTTAATTTTAGTTTTCTGGTAATTAAGTTTTATTTTAAGTAATAAATCTTTCATTGTTTTACTTAAAATTATGAGTATGTAACTTCTTTCTGCTGGGGTGAAGGTGAAATTTTTATTATAATAATTTAAATTAATCTCCCTTATTTTATAATATATAAATTATCTTAAAACCTCACTTAATTGGATATCGCCTTATTGGTCGGTTGGACTTACTTAAATTAATTTTAACTTGACTTAATTGGATACCGCATTTATGGTCGATTGAAATTAATTAAAATCTGACTTAATCAGGATACCACATATATGGTCGGTTGGTAATATGACGCAAAATTATATATTATAATAAGGGAGATTTCTAGATTTGAAAAAATAAAAGTGGATCCCCAAACCCCATCATTTATTTCATTATTGTAATTTTTACCTTTTTAATTTTCAAATTCTTTTATAATGTTTTATTTATTTATGTCTTTAGTAGTCTTAGATATGTGTCGTAACTAATACATTATCTAGGGTTGTGATGAAAACCAATATCAATGATTAATAAGTTGACTTTTCTTATGTCTTGTGTGATGTCTATGTTTATTTATTGAGTCTAGTTCTTAATGCTTATTATAATTGACCACTAATAAGATTGATTAGGTAAACTTAAAATGAACTTGGAAAAAGGATGTTAGGTTTAGTCGTAGACTCAATAGCTCACGATCTCATACTCACCATTGAGATTTCCTTCCAGGATAGGAATATACCTGTCAGGCGTGGGTAGCCATAATTGTAACTTAAACTTAATGAAATCAGAGTTTCTTAATTAACATAGGAATTTAGTTAATTGGATAGTTTGGGTGTTTGCATTTGACTATCGGAAGAGACTTTTGTATATTTTCGTGTTCCAGGTTAATAAACTAGTACATTACATAAGTATAAAATAATCAACTCATCTTTAGAAAGATATTGGTAGGATTCACAACCCTGAATATTTTCATATCATTGTTTAAAACTTAAAATCTACATTTGTTTTGTTTTATTTACCTGTTTTAGATAAAAATCACCATCCAACCAAAAATCAAATCAATAAGATACGTGTAGAAATTTAGCTTCGTAAATTAATAGCATAGTGTAACGACCCCAATTTTGTAGCTCACGTTTTGCATTTCGTTCCCGGGTTAGTAAGTAAATTCCGAAATCAAATTGAAGTAATGAATATTTATTTAGTTAAGCCCAAGTTTCCATTGAATTGTTTTAAGCCCAATATTTGAAAAAACTTAAAAGAAAAAGAAGAAAATAAGTCCAAGGCCAAATATGGAAATTACTACACTTTTCTAGAATTTATTAAGAAATAGAATTAAAAAAGAAAAAGAAAAAAGAAAAAAGGGAAGACAATTTCTTCTTTCTTTTGGCTCTGGACGTGGGCATTGAAAGAGAGAAAGAGAGGGAAAATTTGCCATTTTTCCTGTCAACAATTTGAAGCCAAACCAAGAAATCCACTCAAACTAAACTTTAAGAAAGGAAAGAGAAGGCTTTGGTGCTTTGTGAAGGAAGAAAATGATTGAAACAAGGTGAGAGTTATGTATACTACGCCTGATATAGATCGCTTATTCCTGTAAGGATATTTCTGGAGAATTGGGTAGGCATGGCGCTTTGCTAGAAGCCAACCTTGTCTTGTAAATCGGTATAAACGTAGTACGAGGTACTTACGTGTTCGGATAGTCCGACGATCGTATTTACTGCCAACATATCCGGGGATCTCATGGGTCGCTTCCCGAAGATTCACCGATGACGTATGACTCACACTTTATTAATCTGGGATTAATTATGATGAGAGAGAAAATTAATCTGGGATTAATTACGGAGATATTTTTATCTGGGATAAAATATCATTTAAAGAGAGAGAATGATTAATTTGGAATTAATCGATAAAATAATATATTTGATATATTATACGAAATTGGATTTCGACGCGGAATTGAAATTGGATTTTAATTCGAGCAAACGAGTTAATTTAGAATTAATTCGTTAGCGACGTGAATAGTGATTTCGCTAGGCATAATCATTTAATTATGTCGCAACGGAAAATTCGTTAATTTGGAATTAGCGAACCCGAGCCTGGGAGTATTTGCGAGCGCATTCGCATTTCGAATTCGAGTGCGGCACGCAAGTCAAATCAACCGTCAAATCATTAGTCACATCAAGCGTCAAATCACATGTCACTTTGAGTGATGTGACAATTGATTGATTGATTGATGTGAGTTGATGTGAGATGATTGAAAGCATTTAATGCTTGACTTTTTGGAAAAAGTTTTTATTATATGTTTTATTTGTTTTTGGAAAACAAATTAACATTTACACATTTTCATCATTCTCTCTCTTTGGCATACGGTTTTGGAGCCAAAGCCTTCTTCTCTCTCACGCCATTTTGTGCCTTCTATTTTTCTCTGCAACTGCCGAATGATGAAGGAGAAATAAGATGGTGTTTTTGTGGCAAAAACACCAAGTGCTAGCACACTCTAAGAGACATACCAAGGTGATAGGGTAGTGATTTCGTGAGCTTGTAATCCATTTTTGGAAGCTTGGAGCTTGAAGATTTCATGGAGTCCATGGCAGAAATTTTGAAGACAAAATCAGCCCACTACCGAGCTTCATGGAGGAGGGTAGAAATTTTTGTTCTTCGTAGCATCCAATCCGTTCATTGTGAGTATTCCGCACCTCATTTGATTGTATTCACATGTTATTTTCTTGCTTGATAATGATCTTGGGAAGCTTAGAGCAAACCAACAATGGTATCTTGAGCCTTTGAAAGAATGAAAAAGATTTAGGGTTAAAATTTGGGCAAAATTGATTTTGAGCATGAATAATGAAATTGGATGATTTAATATGCTTAATTGATGTTTAATTGAGGATTGATTGGATCAATTTGATGAAAAGGTGTTTGGAACATTTTTCCCCAATTTTTGATGTGTTGGCCGAAAATACATATGCCCTAAATTGTCTTGGATTTTTTGATTTTGATCATTGGATGTGTTGGAAATCATTTGGGGATATTGATTTAATGTTGAATTGAATTTAATTGGATTGAATTTGATTTGGGCATGAAATTTCCCCTTGGCCGAGACACTTGAAGCATGTAATTGGGTTTGATTTTTGTTAAATTGTGTTGGACATGATTTAATGATGAAGAGCATAATTAATTAGGCGAATTGATGTTTTGGAAATATTGATTTGGATGATTAATTGTGTTATACACTTTAGTGTAATTAAATTGGGAAATTGGATTTTTGGAATTTAATTATTAGGGCCTTAAAATTGGATTTGGGCTTGTTGTGTTGTGATTGGGCTTATTGGGCTTGGTTGTACCAAGTTAGGTTTAGGCAAAATTGGTTGGATCCAATTGGGCCCAAAACTGCATCCATAAAGCCCAAATGCGACTAATGGACCTTTAAAGTTTAATTGGGTCTAATGGGCCTAAATTGATTTATGGGCTTATAGGGTAACTCCCGGATTGGACTTTGGTTATTGGGTTTGACCCGAGTTGACCAAAAGTCCACGCCTCAAGAAATTAATTAAAAGCCCATTAGACTTTAATTAAATTAATATTGAATATTAATCGGGCTTTGAGACCCGTAACTATTAAATTTGGAATTTAAGTCGTAAAGGTTTATTAATAAAGTGTAATGTTTAATTTGGAATTAAATAAGCGAATTAGTATTAAATACAAATTGAATTGGATTTAATTATTTAGTTTAATTTAATTCGAGAATTCGTACTTTGAGTACTTATTCGCAAAACGAGTTTGACTCGAGCAAAATCAAATCGTTGTTTGAACATTGGATGATCACTAATTATCAGATTAATTAATTGGATTAGATTGATTGATAACATGCTTGTGTGAATACATGATTGCGATGCATGAATAATGTATATCGGATGGATATTAGAAGGGTAGGGCAATTTTAGAAATTGTTGTAATAAATTTGGAATTTATTAATTGGACCTGCGTGTCCAGCCTTATCACCTCCATACTCTTTGTATTCTCTTCTCACTTATTCCCCTCAATGTAAATGATGTTTCTTTAGAAGTGTAGTGTAACGGGTAGAAGTAATACATGTGCTAGCGGGAGAGAGAAAGGGAGAGATTTGATCTAGGATCAATGTGTAAAGTATCCATCCACATATCATTATTATTTTTATTATACGCGTTTTATTATGTGTTTAGAATGCATGTTTAAGGGTGTATGATGATGAGACCTTAACAAAGATAATAAATTGGTTGCCAATTTGCAATCGAAAAACCCTCGCAAAATATTAAGCGTCTTTCCTTCCATTGAGTGATTCTCACTCAAGATCCGAGACTGGTATTGGCTTGTTGGCCAAAGTCAAGGCCTTTGTCCGTCGAAGATGTGTTTGAATCACGAGAGCTTTGTTCCATATTGGTGTCTTGTCCAAGTTGTGGTCTGTTGGCCAAAGTCAAGACCGCTTTTTGTCCATCGACATTGATTACGAAGCTTTCCATGGTCAATGGGTCGCGCTTAACTGGGATCACTAAGTTTGTTGTGCCAAAGCCAAGTCTTAGTTGATTCAGAGGAAAAAGGTTAGGTAATACATTGGATGTATTGGCATATATAAGATATATGTTTCGGACTTGGATGTCCCCCTACCGGATCTAGGAATTGGATTGGATCCAATCGATCTTAGAGATCTACCTAGTTAATTATCATACAATTTGTTGGCTAAAGTCAAGATTGTGTGATATTTAACGGGATCCTAGCCCGCTAGGAAACACAGTTTCCCGAGTACTCGACAGAGGGTTAGAGGCTCGACGAAAAATAGTGGGAGGCAAGAATTGAATTTGCAATACTCGTTTAATTACTTGCCATACGCGCTCAATCATAAATATCATTCGTCATATAAATTAAATGTTAGTTGGACTAATATTTAAATGTTGTTTTAATAAATAGTTGGACTATATTCAAACTATTCATTTATAGTTGATTTTATAATTGGATTATAGTAATCAATATAATTGATTTTAATCTATTAATTATAGTTGATTAAATAGTTGGACTATAGTAATCATTATAATAAATAGTACCAAAATCGTTGATTAAATAGTTGGACTATTAAAATCAAGATAAAATTTAAAGATTGACATTTAAAACATAATCCTGGGGAAAATATATTTAAATGGTTTAATTTTCAAATTGGGAATAAAGTTTCAGGATGGTCCTGGAAAATAATAAGTTACTTTATTTGATAAAATAACATATTATGCCTAAGCCCGGAGTTAAGCAAATAGTAGAGCATAATCTTTGGAAGATTTATGTGATGATAACTTTAGTGCTTAATCCATTAAACTTGTCGCAGTAGACTCCTTAATTTCTGAATCAGAACTAAGGATTAGATCCTTAAAGTATGATACTGAAATTGAAGGATCTTCATAAATCTATATTTTAGGTTTTAGAAGTACTAAAATTGCAATAATAACTCTTGGAGAGTTAATGACTATTCTCAAGGAGACAAAGTCAAAGTTTGCAATTAAGCAAGTAGCGCAAGGCGCACCTTACTTCGATATTCTAGAAACCCGAAGCTTGGCCAAAGGCTTCTGGAATATGAAAAGGGCAAATGCAAAATCATTATAATCTTCTGGGAAGATAAAGGACATATCCCAAAATGTCTGCCTAAATGTGGCAAACGGGATCGCGGAAGCGTGACTGCCGTTTGGACAAGGCAGACATGAAGGAATTGAAGACGGGCTTGGCTCCGACTTCAAATATGTTTGTCAACATTATGTTCACTATTAGTATTAAAATTAGATTTTAAATACTTAGTGTGGAACATAAAATATATATATTGATGTTCAGAATCTGCTGTGAGCAGGATACTGACTTCAGTTGAGATTCATCTGCGAATCGGAAACGGGACAAAAGTCGCTGTTTTAACCGTAGATACCTATTTTAGGAACTACCCTTCGGGTTTGTACCTAAATCAGGAAACTGTTATAGTGTAACTAGTTTGACTAGAAACATTATCTCTATATCAGTGTTTAACCCGTTGCGGATGAACCTTTATATTCTAGAACACTAAAGTGTTTTATTATATAAAGATGATATTGAGATAAACACATTAGATGTGAATAATAGAATTAATATTTTGAATATAAATAAAATCTCAAATGTATCACATGACAAACAATAGCTCAAACTGATTTGATCAGAAGAAATTAATTGTGGCATTGTTGTCTGAGACACAATTAAACAAGAATCGTATATCCACACTTTCGAAGAGTGGGTACTCGGACTAATTTGATTCCATTCAAATAAAGTCTACGAATCTAGTTTATTGGGCAAAGTGCCTAAAATACTATTTACTTGGTAAAAGTGCAAATGCCACCGATCTGTAAGCCCTAGTTCATAATGAAGCAAGTGGGCCCATATCTAGCTAGGCTAGCAGTGGATATGAATATTTCGTGACCTTTACGGATGTGGCATCGCGTTATGGTTATGTGTCTCTTTTGAAACACAAATCCGAAACTTTTAAGTTTCGACACGAAAATAGACGAACAGATCGGCTAAAGTATTAAACCGTCACAGTTAGACCGTAATGAAAATACTTAAGCAATATGTTTCTAATATACTTGAAAGAGTAAAGTATTCTTTCAAAGAGGACTCCTCTCGGAACATGTCAGTTTGACGGTGTGTCCGAACAGAGTAACTAAATTTGATTGTACATGATAAGGTTAATCATGAGTCGCTCTGAGCTACCATTTCCTTCAACGGATAAGCATAAATAGTGCAGAACTTATTTATAATAAGGTTCCATAAATATCTGTTAGACAGAATTTCATATTAGATATTATCAGGAAAGAAACCGGGATTTCTCATTCCTGAAAATTTGGGAATGCTAGGCATACGTTTGGATGATACCAAACTAGAACCCAAATTGGATAAGTGCCTACTGTAGGTTATCCTAGGGATACCATAAGTATTGTACTTATACAACTCACAAGAGAACAATTAGATTGTTGCTCACCATGCGGTTTTCCTAAGAGGAATACCGATATGCAGTGGTAAGTGGGAGGATAGTAAAACTGGATGAAAATCAGAGTAATACTATTCAAGGCACCTATTCCTTAATGGAACACAAAATAGTTCATCAAGGATGAAACTATTGCCATTAATCTTCGAATACACAAGAACTGCGTAAATCGAAGAGAGTAAGAAAACAACCTGGGGTATGGGTTTCTGATCTCACCTCATAAAGATGTCTATCTTATTGAGGTATACCAACTGACAACGTATGAGGAAGTGATACAAGGTATCGACTCCCTATTATGGAAAAGTGCCATGATAATCCGAAATGGATTCCATGTAAATCAACTATGTTTGGACACTAGTTGTTGTACCGCAAGGCATTGTGTTGCCTATTGGTACTATATAAGTCTTCAAGGAAGACATACATGGATGGCAACATACCAACATTATGTTGATTATGATTCAACCTTTTAACTGTTGCCACTGTAAATCCATTTGGATAATGCTTGCTAATGCTGCATGTTTCATTTATGAAATATGTCAGCTTAACGGGAAAATCGCTTTCCTGAAAAGGAAACCTTTCGGAGGTTGTTTACAACATCCTGTCGGTTTTGTCGTACCAAAACTAGCAAACAAGGTTTGCGGGTTATTCGATCCATGTTTGGATTGAAGCAAACATTAGGTTTTTGGAATTGTCGTTTTGATGTAATCATAATAGTATATGATTTAATTCAAAACGAAATGATTCTAGTGTATATAAGGAGGTTAGTGGGAGCGCACTGACAATATATGTCCTATAAATAATGATAATATGTCATTTCTTGGAAATGATATTCCCATAATAACTATCGGTGAAAGCTTGGCTTTCATGAAAAACTCTCCGAGAAACAATACATTGAAAAATATATGCGACCTGGTGTCTCATACGCTTTGAGCATATGGATTCACAATCAGGCCAATCCTAGTGATAGTCACTGGAATAATATTAAGAACATTCGTTAGTATCTTAGAGATCTAAGGATGTTGTCTTAATCTGTGGAGATGGAGAACTTGAAGTGACGAGGATCACTACTGCAAGTTTCCTAAACCGATAAAAACGACTATAAGTCGCAAACGGTACTATACAGTTTGAATAACGGAACAGTGAGCTGGAAATCTTCCAAGCAAGATACTGTTACCGAATAAACAACAAATGCGGGTTATTGCTGCAGCTGAGGCGGCAACAGAAGCCATTTGGGTCGATAACAAATCTAATTAGATTAGATATAATTCTGTTAGCGGCTGAGCTAGGCGTCAGCATAGGCTAAAGAATTAATGGTCTCATCAACGATCTAGATATATACTTCGATATTCATCAGATTCGTTCGGATCATACATCGTGGCGATGTGATGATCGAATAAATGATATGACAAAGGAGATTGCACTCTTATCATTTGTGATTAGATCACCTAGATGTATAAATGATAGGAGGTCCCTATGATTTGTTCCTGGATTGAGAATGATATGAGACAGTATCAGTCCACGAAGGATAAATCATTAAATATCCCTAGTCAGAGTATTATCGAGATTGGACATCGATAAATATGTAAAAGACTAGTATTACACTTGTGCGCGTTGTGAGGGCATAACGACATAGTTCTCATATATTTGGGTATAGGATACTCATGCAAGTGTAATAGGAGGTTGTGTTTTACCGATGGTACGGGAAACAGCTTCGCTCTGGATAGACCCCCTCGGAATTCCATTGGTAGTATGACTATGTGTCTATGGAAGTCCGAAATCAGGGTAGGTGTATTTGGTCTTAACCTGAGACTTACACCGCTAATACTTGCGACAATCAATATGCTTTGGTTTTGGTCGTCCAGGGCTTTAACCGGTTTCTGTGTACGCCTCTTCTGGGTATATTGAGAATCGTAGTGTGTTGGGTGTGATGTCAAGACGAAAGTATCACTCAAGTCATAGTGGAGATGATGGTCACGTAGGATACGAGACTGGTTCTCTTAAATGCTGCAGCTATCGGGATATTATGACAAGGTCATGTATATCCGATTATAGAGACTAGTCACTAGACATCTGATATGTGCTTCGACGGGGCAGACACAATTCCAGCCCCAGGCCTAGCATGTGATCATCCGATACTGGATCGACATACGCAATACCATGTATACTACGCCTGATATAGATCGCTTATTCCTGTAAGGATATTTCTGGAGAATTGGGTAGGCATGGCGCTTTGCTAGAAGCCAACCTTGTCTTGTAAATCGGTATAAACGTAGTACGAGGTACTTACGTGTTTGGATAGTCCGACGACCGTATTTACTGCCAACATATCCGGAGATCTCATGGGTCGCTTCCCGAAGATTCACCGATGATGCATGACTCGCACTTTATTAATCTGGGATTAATTATGATGAGAGAGAAAATTAATCTGGGATTAATTACGGAGATATTTTATCTGGGATAAAATATCATTTAAAGAGAGAGAAAGATTAATTTGGAATTAATCGATAAAATAATATATTTGATATATTATACGAAATTGGATTTTGACGCGGAATTGAAATTGGATTTTAATTCGGGCAAACGAGTTAATTTAGAATTAATTCGTTAGCGATGTGAATAGTGATTTCGCTAGGCATAATCATTTAATTACGTCGCAACGGAAAATTCATTAATTTGGAATTAGCGAACCCGAGCCCGGGATTATTTGCGAGCGCATTCGCATTTCGAATTCGAGAGCGGCACGCAATTCAAATCAAGCGTCAAATCATTAGTCACATCAAGCGTCAAATCACATGTCACTTTGAGTGATGTGATAATTGATTGATTGATTGATTGATGTGAGTTGATGTGAGTTGATTGAAATCATTTAATGCTTGACTTTTTGGAAAAAGTTTTTGGTATATGTTTTATTTATTTTTGGAAAACAAATTAACATTTACACATTTTCATCATTCTCTCTCTTTGGCATACGGTTTTGGAGCCAAAGCCTTCTTCTCTATCATGCCATTTTCTACCTTCTATTTTTTTCTGCAACTGCCGAATGATGAAGGAGAAATAAGATGGTGTTTTTGTTACAAAAATACCAAGTGCTAGCACACTCTAGGAGACATACCAAGGTGATAGGGTAGTGATTTCGTGAGCTTGGAATCCATTTTTGGAAGCTTGGAGCTTGAAGAATTCATGGAGTCCATGGCCGAAATTTTGAAGTCAAAATCAGCCCACTGCCGAGCTTCATGGAGGAGGGCAGAAATTTTTGTTCTTCGTAGCATCCAATCCGTTCATTGTGAGTATTTCGAACCTCCTATGATTGTATTCACATGTTATTTTCTTGCTTGATAATGATCTTGGGAAGCTTAGAGCAAACCAACACTGACTTCCAAGGAGATTCAGATGATAGAAAATCTACATCATGATACATATTTACCCTTAACGGTGGTGTGATAAGTTGGCGTTGTTCAAAGTAAGGCTCAACAACTGATTCCACCACTAAAGCGGAATTTATAGCGGCTCCAGAAGCTGCTAAAGAAGCTGTTTGGATTAGAAATGTTATCACAGAACTTGGCGTTGTGCCTAGTATTGCGGATTCGATCCCATTGTACTGTGATAATAATGGAGCCATCGCACAGGCTAAGGAGCCGCTGGCGAATTCCAAGTCTAAACACGTGGAAAGGAAATACCGCGTAATTAGAGAGATAATTGAATGAAAAACATAGTAGTCTTGAAGGTTTAAGGACAAGACAACATAGCAGACCCGCTTACAAAGGCCTTACCTTCTAAGTTATTCGATAAACATGTGGAGGATATGAGACTACAGTACCATCCAGATTGGCACTAAGCAAGTGGGAGTTTGATGGAGTTGGTGCATGGAGTGCCAATTGTTGGACAATTATGACCCATAACATCACTATTTATCTTTGAAATGATACAGTACCATCCAGATTAATCCGACGCCTCTTTCCACGATCGTCTTCAGACCAATTTATCTTTGAAAGGATAGGGTCAATTTGTGGTTCATAGGCTAAGATTTGGTCAATTAGATCCAGAGCAGTTCTGGCAGTGAAGAGGAGTTCTTTTAAAGGTTTTGACACAAACCCATTTCTCCGGGCATCATCAAGAAACACACAAAGAAAATCATAAAATCCATCAACGTTAAACAGCCCAATTGGTTTCTGGTGTATGTTCAAGTTCGCCCAAGATAGCACTATAAAAATTTCCTCCAATGTACCCAAGCCACCTGGCAAAGCAATAAAAGCATCAGCACGGTTAATCATTTCTACCAGTCGTTCAGACATACCTGGCACAATCAGTTCCTCTTCGTTTGATGGTTCAATAAGATTTGCTTCTGCCAAGGGTTTTGGGATGATTCCCAAAACGTGACTGCCTCCTTCTTGTACGGCTTTTGAAACGATCCCCATAAGTCCAAGATTGCCTCCACCATATACTAAGTGCATATTTTTTGCAGCTAAGAATCAACCCAATTCTTGTGTTACTTCTACGTATTGTGGTTTAGTACCAACACTACTATCACAAAACACACAGATGTTTTCAACCCGTCTTCTTGAAGTGGCTTCCCTGTTTTACTCTAGATGTCTTCAAAAGTGCAATGATGAGTTGAATTTATAAAACCTAAAAAGGGTGAGTAATAATAGCACAAGTATCTTCCAAAGGACGATTATTAGTTAACAGTAAAATAAATCGTGATAGTAAAAAAGGTCTGGATCCTGTCGGAGAAAATAAAAGAAAACAATAAAATAATTTACAATTATTAGGAAAAGACAAAGAGATATAATATGTACAAGAAAAGTAGCGGCTTGATTGACGTCTATGCGTCAGGGACAAGCTTCCCATCCAATTTTCTTATAAACTGGCAAATAGGGTCAATTTGAGTCAGATTCCCAAGACTTAATTGTTGTCTTTCTTTTTGGAATTGTGTATGTAATTTGCGAATGGCTATGTGAACATATCCACTGGGATGCGTCTCAAGAGTTGAAGATATATCATCTAAAGGCTCCTTACTCAAGCCATCCCTAATGAATTTAATTTTTTCTTCGCGATTATCAGACACCATTCCTAAAGAACGACAACGAGTATTGCAATTCCAGCGAGCACATTTGTAACAAACACCCATTTGTTTAGCTCTACGTTTCTTTGCATAGGTGCTTCTTCCAAAACCAGGCAGATGTGAAATAAAAGAGTCAGAAGACTCACCTACCAATCGAACTCGTGCTTCAATTACCCAACGAATGTCATTAGGAACACCATGGATTGTTAGTAATCTCATCTGTTCCAAGCGAGCTTTGTAGACTTTCATCAGAGAGTTTTGAGGGAGAGAAGGAAATTGCTTGTGAAGATTTGTGAGAACTTCTTCCATCCTGAAATGTCTTAATCTGCAAAAACTAAACACACAAAATTTAAATCACACCAAATCACAATATATACAAAAATTACATGGGTTGCCTCCCTGCAAGCGCTAAGTTTAAAGTCGTCAGCTAGACGTGACTGCTCGAACGTTTATGCTGGATCTGAAAGTATGACACTTTCTTTTTGTCGCTCAAATGATTCTCCCCAGTAGTGCTTAACACGCTTTTTTTTAACCTTGAAAGTTTTGTTGGAGTCAGGATCATGTATCTCAACGGCTCTGTCTGGTAAAACCTTGGTGATCACAAATGGACCTGACCACCGTGATTTTGGCTTCCATGGGAAGAATTTCACCCTTGATTTGTTTAACAGTACCTTCTGCCTTGGTTCCAGTTGTATGCGCACTAACTTCTCATCTTGTCTCTTCTTGGCCTTTTCTTTGTACAATTTGGCATCCTCAAAAGGTTGATTGTGAAATTCCTCCAATTCGTTGAGCTGGTGGAACTTTTTCTCTTTTGTTGCTTGTAGTGCAAGAATTGGCTTTTTCAGTGCACAAGACGCTTTATCTTCAGGCTCCATAGGCAATTGACATGTTATAAGTTTGTCAGTAGAACTTTGCATTGCATTGGAGTTCTGAATGGTACTGTGTATCACATCAAGTCTGAAACATTCATCCTTATTTTCATCATCTGGGAAATTCATGGCCTTGAAAACATTGAATGTTACTTCTTGGTCATGTACCCTCATGGTTAATTCTCCTTTTTGTACATCAATAATGGTTCGACCTGTAGCCAAGAATGGTCTCCCAATGATGATTGGCACGTCTGCGTCTTCCTCCATATCAAGGACAATAAAATCTGCTGGGAAAATGAATTTGTCAACCTTGACCAGCACATCCTCAACTACGCCTCTTGGAAATACGAGCAAGTTGTAGAGAGACTGAAGTGGGCATTGTTTCTCCAATTTGCAGTTTCCTGAAAATAGAAAAAGGTATCAAGTTAACACTTGCACCTAAATCACATAAAGCCTTACCAAAGTCATGTTCTCCTATGGTGCAAGGTACAGTGAAACTGCCAGGATCTTTCAACTTTGGAGGAAGTTTTCTCTGAATGATGGCGCTGCATTCTTCTGTCAATGCTACTGTCTCGTAATCTCCCAATCTCCGCTTTCGTAAAAGAATGTCTTTCATAAATTTGGCATAGCTGGGCATTTGTTCCAACGCTTCTGCAAATGAAATGTTGATATGCAGCTTTTTGAACACCTCCAGGAAACGAGCAAACTGCTTGTCCATTTTGTTTTTCTGAAGACGCTGAGGAAAAGGTGGAGGTGGAGTGATCTGTTCTTTTTCCTTTGCTTATTTTTCCTCCATCTGTTGCTTTGTTTCTTTTGGAATATCTTCAATTGTTGCCTTGATTCCAATATCTTTGTTGATTTCAGTACCGCTTTTTAACATGATGGCATGACATTGCTCATTTCCCATGTTCCTCGGATTTGGTTCAGTGTTGCTAGGAAGGGTACCTGGCGGTCTGTAACTCTGAGCATTGGCCAGTTGTCCCATTTGATTTTCCAGTGCTTTAATAGAGGCTGAATGGCTTTGATTCAATGCTACTTAATTTTGAACCATAGCTGCTAAAGCATCATATTTTGCTTCTTACTTCTTCAACTGGGCCAGCACTTCTATTATTCCTGGTTCTTTTTCATGCTCTTGGCCTTTGTTCTGTTGCTGGAATCCGGGTGGTGGGTTGTTCATTTGCCCTGAATTGTTGCTCCATGAAAAATTAGGATGATTCCTCCACCCTGGGTTGTAGGTGTTGGAATATTGATTATTCCCCTGTCTGTTGAAATTGTTAACGTAGTTCACTGTTTCTTTATGTTGAATTGGTTCTGGTGCTCCTTCATATGGTGAACTTGTGGTTCCAGCGATGTTCACAACTTGCGTGCTAAGTGTTTCTAGACATTTGTATATCACATCCAGCTTGGAATTTAGTGTTGTGTTGGCTCCAACTTCATAAATTCCTACAATTCTTTGGATCATGCTCCTTTCTGTTGGCCATAAAGAATTATTGTTGGCCATTTCTTCAATTAAGTCCCAGGCCTGATCTTCTCCTTTTGCCATCAAATCTCCTCCAGCAGCAGCATCAATTGTGGTTCTCATTATTCCGGAAAGTCCATTGTAGAAGGTTTGGACTTGTAGCCACTTTGCGATCTCATGATGAGGACATTTCGGAGTAAATCTTTGAATCTTTCCCAAGCTTCGCAAAGGGATTCTGAATCTTGTTGTACAAAAGATGTGATGTCATTCCTCAACTTTGCAATTCTTGCTGGTGGAAAGTACTTTGCAAGGAATTTTGTGGCTAGAGTGTTCCAAGTTGTGATGGAACCTACTGGTAGTGAATGTAGCCAAGCTTTAGCTCTGTCTTTCAGGGAAAATGGAAAAACCCGCAGTATCATTGCTTCTTCAGCTGCTCGGTTGTAATTGAAAGTATCGCAAACATCCAGGAAGTTGCTGATGTGGGCTTTAGGATCTTCAGTTGCATTCCCCCCAAACTGTACTGACTGCTGAATCATCTGGATGCATGTTTTGATGTCACCTGCATTTGTCAGAAATGGAGGAAGTACAATACAAGAAATGAGTCCGTTAACCACCGGAATGGTTCTGTCTCGAATGGGAATCGGTGGTGCAACGTTCAAAGGTTCAGGTTCCATGTTAAAAATTGCTTCTTGGCCTTCTCGCCTTTCCCTTCTCAACTGTCTGATGGTTCTTTCAATTTCTGGGTCAAGCGATCGGAGTTCAAAGCTTCTGGTTCGTCTCATGTAGTTTCTGAGAACCTGAAACACAGGAAAACAAAAACAATAAGTAAAAAGAAATTAGATACAAGTAACGTATCTAACCCCAAAATTAATTGTGAAAGATAAATAAGTCCCCGGCAACGGTGCCAAAAACTTGATCGGTGCTTACACACGCGTATAACGCAAGCGCACGTATCGTTCAAGTAGTATAAAAAGTATCGATCTCACAGGCCTTAATACCTAATCTATTAATTTTATGAGGTCAAATGATTACTAGTATCTAACAGGTTGATTGATTGATTTGAAATGATGAAGGTTTTGAATTTAAAAACAAGTAAATAAAATTGCTCGAATGTAGGTTTAAGAAAATTCAATATTAAAAACTATCTAGGGTTGTGATTTCTTCCAATATCTTTTAAAGATGAAGTGGTTATTTTATGTTTGTGTAATAAATCGATTTACTAACCTGGAACACTAAATTATGCAAAAGCCTCTATCGATGGTCAGACGCAAATACCCAATTTAACCCAATTGAACCATATGTCTATGTCAACCAAATTATCTGGATTCATTAAGTTTAAGTTCCAATTATGGCTACCCCTGCCCGACAGGTATATGTCTATCCTGTAAGGAAATCTATTAAAGGGTTATCTATCCTCAAGGAAGATCGTGGGCTATTAAGTCTAAGGCTGAAACCTAAAATCCCTATGTCTAGTTCATTTTAGATTTACCACATCAATCTTATTGGTGATCAGACAACAAGAAGTATTAAGCTTAAGACTTATAAATAAACCTTTAAATTACCAAAACTATAAAATAACCCCTTATAAAACGGTGATATAAGAATTCATCACAACCCCAGATAACTAACTTAGTTACGACACATAACTAGGGCTAGTAAAAACTTAAATAAAATAAAAGACATAAAGTAAAATGCTGAAAAGTAAATTGCTGAAAAATAAATGAATAAAAGTAAATGCTGAAATTAAATACTGAAAATTAAATGCTGAAAAGTAAATTGCTGAAAGTAAATTGCTGAAAAGTAAATGCTGAAAAGTAAATTGCTGAAAGTAAATTGCTGAAAAGTAAATACAGTAAAAGCACAATAAAAGAAAATGTTGAGGTAAAAAGATCTACTTTTATTACTTCTATTTTAGATATCTCCCTTAATATAATATATTAACTTTGCATGATAATTACCAACCAGCCATATAGGTGGTATCCAGATTAAGTCAAATTAATAATTAATTACCAACCGACCAATCAGGCGGTATCCAGTTTAGTCAGGTTAAAACCAATTTAAATAATTACCAACCGACCAATATGGCGGTATCCTCATTAAGTCAGGTTTTAACTAGTTTATATATTATAATTAAGGGAGATTAATCTAAATATTAGTAATAAAAGTTTTACCTTTTACCCCTGTAAAGGGGAGTTACCTCCTCATTACTGAAAAGTAAAAAAACTGAAAATTAAAGAAAGAAAACTACTGTACGTAAAAGTTAATTGCGGAAAGTAAAAAGTGAAAAGTAAAGAAAAGAAAGTGTGAAAACGGAAATTAATTACTAAAAGCTATAAATAAACAAACAACATACAATCTTCTTAGTATTCTTAAGGAATTCCTTAGAAGAAAGTATGAATTTACAAATGAAATGGCTTGGTATTTATAGGCAAAATTTTGCCTCCATCAAATCATCCACCAAATCAATTATTAATTGCTCCACCAAATCCATTATTAATTGCTCCACTAATTGCTTATCATGTTTGGTGGTGATTTGATAATTGTTATTATTTATTTATTAATTTATTTTTTGCTTTGAAAATGATTGAAAATGACTTTAATAATTACACACAACACACTTCTGGATGATTCATCAATTTCGGGTATGAAATATTCAGACTTCAAAATTATTTTGTCTTTCAAAGTTTTAGATCTTTGATTCTTCTTTAATCTGTAACTTGAATCAGCTCAATCCGATATCGGAGTAAAAAGTTATGCCCAAAATACGACAGATGCGCAAAATTGGAATTTCCAAAACTGCACTTCGTTAAAACGCTCTTTCAAGTTTCCAATCTCCAAAATTAATATGTCAAGTCCAATTTTTGCCCTTATTTGACCCACATTTCATCATAAATGATTTCATTGTTTCCCAATATTATTTTATCTGCAAAATAAACTAAAACACATCAAAACGTTCATCAAACCTGAGAAACTAAAAAAAATATTAAGTAAAATGGGCGGTAAATATTGATATATTTTCCGCTCATCAATTGTCCTAAATAATGATGATATATCATTTCTTGGAAATGACATTCCCATTAAATAATCGGCGAAAGCTCGGTTTTCATGAAAATTTTCCATAGAATTATTGGGATAGATCTAAAAGTTGTTAGAACTCTCCGAGAACTTGTACATTGAAATAAATGTAAGCGACCTGATGTCTCATATTCTTTGAGCATATGGAGTCACAATCAGGCCAATCCGAGTGATAGTCACTGGATTGATGTTAAGAACATCCTTAAGTATCTTAGAGGATCTAAGGATGCTTTCTTGAGCTATGGAGAAGGATAACTTGAAGTGACTAGGTTCATTGCTGCAAGTTTCATAACCGATGATAACGATTGTAAGTCGCAATAACGGTACTATACAGTTTGAATAACGGAACAGTGAGCTGGAAATATTCCAAGCAAGATACTGTTGCCGAATAAACAACAAAAGCGGAATATTGCTGCAGCTGAGGCAGCAATAGAAGCCATTTGGATCTTAATAATCCTAATAAGATTAGGTATAGTTCTGTTAGCAGCTGAGCTAGGCTACAGCATAGGCTAAAGACTTAACGGTCTCATCAATAATCCGAGTATATACTTCAACTGTTCATCTGATTCATTCAGATCATACATCATGGCGATGTGATGATCGAATAAATCGCATCAGATGATAACTTTGCAAATCTACTGACGAAAGTATTTTCTCAGAAGAAGTTTGAGCGACCGTATATAGTTCAAGCGTAGGACACTTGATTGATTGGTTATAGGCCAAGTGGGAGATTGTTGGACAATTATGACCCATAACATCACTATTTGTACAGAACATGGTGTTGTTGTACAAATTAACTATGTGACAAAGGAAAATGCTCTTTTATCATTTGTAATTATATTACCGGGATATATAAATGATAAAAGTACGTATGATTAGTTCCGGATTGATAAGATATGTGACAGTATCAATCCATGAAGGTTTAATCATTAAAACATCCCTAGTCGGAGTATTATCGAGATTGGACATCGATAATGTGGAATAAACTAGTATTGCACTTGTGCGTGTTATGGGAGCATAACGGCATAGTTCTCATATATTTAAGTATTGGATATTTATGCAAGTGTAATAGGAGGTTGTGTTTACCGATGGTACGGAAACAGCTTCGCTCTAGATAGACCCCTCGGAATTCCATTGGTAGTATGACTATGTGTCTATGGAAGTCAGAATCGGAGTAGGTGTATTTGTCTTAACCTGAGACTTGCACCGCTAATACTTGCGACAATCAATAAACTTTGGTTTTGGTCATCCAGGGCTTTAACAGGTTCTGTGTACGCCTATTCTGGGTCTAGGATACTCATGCAAGTGTAATATGAGGTTTTGTTTACCGATGGTACGGAAACAGCTTCACTCTGGATAGACCCCTCGGAATTCTTTTGGTAGTATGACTATGTCTCTATGGAAGTCCGAATCAGGGTAGGTGTATTTGGTCTTAACCTGAGACTTGCACCGCTAATACTTGCGACAATCAATATACTTTGGTTTTGGTCGTCCAGGGCTTTAACAGGTTCTGTGTACGCCTCTTTTGGGTATATTGAGCATCGTAGTGTATTGGGTATGATGTCAATATGGAAGTATCACTCCAGTCATAGTGGAGATGATGATCACGTAGGATACGGAACTGGTGCTCTTATATGTTGCAGCTACCGGGATAATATGACAAGGTCATGCTTATCCGATTATAGAGACTAGTTACCAGAGATCCGATATGTGCTTCGTACGGGGCAGACACAATTCCAGCCCCAGGTCTAGCACGTGACATCCGATACTGGATCGCAATACGCAATACTACATATACTACTCCTGATATAGAACACATATTCCTTTAAGAATATTTCTGGAGAATTGGGTAGGCACGGTGCTTTGCTAGAAGCCAACCATGCCTTGTAAATGGGTGAAAACGTAGTACTAGGTACGTACGTGTTCGGATAATCCGACGACTAGATTTACTGCCATCATATCCGGGGATCTCATTGGTCGCTTCCCGAAGATTCACCGATGACGTATGACTCGCACATTATTAATCTGAGATTAATTAATAGAGAGAGAGAAAATTAATCTGGGATTAATTACGGAGATATTTTATCTAGGATAAAATACTATTCAAGAGAGAGAACGATTAATTTAGAATTAATCGATAAAATAATATATTCGATATATTATACGAAATTAGATTTCGATGCGGAATTAAAATTAGATTTTAATTCGGGCGAACGAGTTAATTTAGAATTAATTCGCTAGCGACGTGAATAGTAATTTTACTAGGCATAATTATTTAATTAAATTTGATTTAATTACGTCGCAACGGAAAATTCATTAATTTGGAATTAGCGAACCCGAGCCCGGGAGTGTTTGCGGGCCCACTCGCATTTCGAATCAAGTGGGGCCCACAAGTCACATCACGTGTCACATCATTAGTCATTCAAGTGATGGATGTCTTGTCACTTTGAGTGATGTGATGTAAGTCACTTGTGATTGATGGTGGTGGTTGGAAGGCTTAATTGCCTTGTAACCTTTTGGAAAAGTGTGAATTATGTATTTGATTTTTGAAAATCAAAACACAACCAACTCGTGACTTCTCTCTTCTCCTCTCAATCATCATTCGGCCAAAGGCCAATTTCCTCTCTATTTTTTTCTTCAATGCCGTGAGCAAGAAGAAGACCAATGGGAAATTTTATGGCAAAATTTCCTAGTGCTAGCACACCAAAGAGTCATCCAAAAGTGATAGGGAAACAAACCCTTGAGCATGGAATCTCATTTACAAAGCTTGGAGCTTGGAGCACTCAAATTGAGGTTGACCGAAAATCAAAGGATCACAAATTTGGGCTTGGCCGAGAGCTTCATGGAGGAGCAAAAGTTTTGTGTTCATCGCATCGCAAATCCGATCATTGTAAGTATGATTCCGCAATACTTCTTTATTGTATTCACATGATTTTCATTGCTTGAATGATCTTGGGACTATAGTAGGAACCCAAAAATCCGATTTGTACATTTTATTATTTATTAATAAAATAACTACAGTTTATTGATGTATAGATATGCTAAGAATGATATCAACCTTAGAATAGTCTTGACACTAGGTGTAAATTATTCTTAAAGTAAATATTCCTAGTCGTTGGTTTTGGAATACGGTCGAATTCCTATAACCTAGAAGACTAGCACATGTCCTATATTGGAATTGGAGTTCCAATGGTTTAACCTGATGTACTATGAGTTTTGGAAACTCATATAGACATGTGGGTATTCGTTGAAGCGAATATTGAATGACTCATAGGTGATTTCTAATAGTTGGAAGTACAGACCACCATCAATAGGAATCTCCTCGAGTCGAGTAGCATATGTAATCCTTTGACTATAAGATAACATTGGTTTTGTGTGAGATCCTCCACACTTTGATGCCATGTATGTTAGAAACCTTTCACGGTCTGGCCTCTAGATGTTCGTTGGGTGTGGATGTTGGACAATTATGACCCATAGAGTCTCTATTTGTACAGATCATGGTGTTGTTGTACAAATTAACTATGTGACAAGGAGATTGCACTCTTATCATTTGTGATTAGATCACCTAGATGTATAAATGATAGAAGGTCCTTATGATTAGTTCCTGGATTGAGATGATATGAGACAGTATCAGTCCACGAAGGATTAATCATTAAATATCCCTAGTTGTAGTATTATCGAGACTGGACATCGATAATGCGGAATAGACTAGTATTACACTTGTGCGTGTTATGTGAGATCATAACAGCATAGTTCTCATATATTTGGGTATAGGATACTCATGCAAGTGTAATAGGAGGTTGTGTTTTACCGATGGTACGGAAAATAGCTTCGCTCTGGATAGACCTCTCGGAATTCCATTGGTAGTATGAATATGTGTCTATGGAAGTCCGAAATCAGGGTAGGTGTTTTTGGTCTTAACCTGAGACTTGCACCGCTAATACTTGCGACAATTGGTATGCTTTAGTTTTGGTCGTCCAGGGCTTTAACTGGTACTGTGTACGCCTCTGCTAGGTATATTGAGAATCGTAGTGTATTGGGTGTGATGTCAAGACGGAAGTATCACTCCAGTCATAGTGGAGATGATGTCACATAGGATACGGTACTAGTGCTCTTAAGTACTGCAGTCATCGGGATATTATGACTAGGTCGTGTATATCCAATAATAGAGACTAGTTACCAGACATCCGACATGTGCTTCGTACGGGGCAGACACATTCCAGCCCCAGGCCTAGCATGTGACAATCTGATACTGGATCACAATACGCAATACTACGTATACTACGCTTGACATAGATTATATATTCCAGTAAGAATATTTCTGGAGAATTGGGTAGGCACTGTGCTTTGCTAGAAGCCAACCATGTCTTGTAAATCGGTAAGCACGTGGTACGAGGTACGCACGTATTTGGATAATCCGATGACCGTATTTACTACCAACATATCCAGGGATCTCTTGGGTCGCTTCCCAATGATTCACCGATGACAGTTGATTTTAATTAGAATTAATCTGGGATTAATTTAGAGAGAGAATTAATCTAGGATTAATTAAGATGGAGAAAATTAATTTGGGATTAATTGAGGTATTATTTAATCTGGGATTAAATGTGTTCGGAAGAGAGAGAACGTGATTAATTTGGAATTAATCGGTAAAATAATTTTAATAGTTAATTTGATTTTTCTATTTAATTTATTCGTATGGGATAAAATTAATATATCGGATATATTAATATGAATTGGATTTCATTACGAAATTAAAGTTCGACTTTAATACGAACGAACGAATTAATTTAGAATTAATTCGTAAACGACGTTCGTAATATATTTGCGAGGCATCGTTATTTAACTAAATTAGATTTAATTATTTAGCGACGAGAATTCATTTAATCGGATTAAACAGAACCGAGCCGCGGCAAATATTCGTAGAGACATTTTGAGTTTTGAATTCAAAATGGTGGGGCCCACTTCACACATGTCACACATGTGAAGTGGTGGTTGGAAAATGGTTGGCATTTATGCCAAAACCACTTACTTTCCAACCACTTGGTTTAGGTGAAACCAAATTACCCCAACTATATGGTTTTGGGTAAAAGGGTAAAACCCTTTAACAAAACCAAAAAGCCTTCTCTCTCTTCACTCTACACACTTGTAACACATTTTGGAAATGAAAAACCCTAATATCCTCCAAATGGGCGTGAATGGCCTCCCTCTTTCTCTTTGATTTTGTTGCAAAATCAACAAAGCTAGCACTTGGAGAAATCAACTAAGGTGATAGGGAAATTACTTCAAGAGTTGGAATCATCACTTAAACTTGGATCTTGGAGATCTCTTCTCAAAATTTTAAAGCTCAGATCCGTTCATTGTAAGTATATTCCGCAACTAATTTTGAATTTATGAACACCTTTACATGCTTATTAGATCCTTGGCATGTTCTAGGAACACTAACAGTGGACCGATGCACTCAGTAATCAAGTGCGAAGCAAGATAGGATCTGTCAGCCCATATGTGTACCATAAGGGGTTTAGGTATCCATGTATGTAAAGTCACGATTCTTGAAGACTTTGGACAAAGACGATCACCTACGGTGGATCGCATCATCTGTAAAGAATTGTGGACATGTCGATATGAGATGTGCACCTTGGAAACTTGACGGTGTATTCTATGTTTCCTAAGCACAACTCGGATAGCCTACGACAGATAGATTGTTAAGCATATGTGATGACCTCGACTTGTATAGTTCAGATAGTTCATTCGGGTTCTGCACAATTTCGGAGGTGGCCGAATTGCGTACATATTAGCTAGGTTTATATGACGAACATGTCTGAACTTAGAGAGTCCCAATATAAAGTGTACTTGTTGAGCACTTGGGTAGCCGATTATTTTTTATAAAAGATAATATTCGATATTATAATTATCAACAAAGATAATCAAGTGTTATTGGATAACATTGATTATTTACTTTGACCTAATTGGATTAATTGGATTAATTCAATAATTACACAAGGGCTTAATTGTAAAATCATAATTATCTCTACCATTTGAGGATATTATGGTAATTGTAAGTATGTAATAATATGTGATTTTTGCTTGATTTAATTGGATTAAATCAAGGTGGCAAATATTTAACTAATCCATTTCCTTATTCTTGGCTTGATTTAATTGGATTAAATTAAAGTGGGAGACAATGGAGATTAGTCACACCTAATTATACATATTTGGACAAATTGGATTAAGTCCACTTAAAAGTTTATTAGAACTTATATTAATTAAAAATTGCCTAAGTTTTGCTATAAATAGCAAGTTTTAGGAAGGTTTTAATTACAAGTTAAAATACAAGCAAATTCTTAGAGAAATTAGCCTAAGTTAGAGAAGTGTTTAGAGAAGCTTGTGAGGTCTCTAAAACATGTCATTAAGGAGAAATCAAGATTAGATCTTGAAGTGAAGCTTGCTTGCATTGGAAATCGAGATTGGATCTTGAAGTCGAGCTGGCATACCTTGGAGGTTCTCCGATGATTTGAACAAAGGAAAAGTGTTGGGAAGCGGCCGCGAGTGCGCATCGGAAAATCAAAAAACAATTATGATGCCGCTATCCATTTGCCCAAGACCCATTTGTTTTTATTATTCTACAAGCCTAGGCATATTACTATATATTCTAAGCATGAAAACTCATAAAACATACAAAGAACATAAACCTAAACACGCTAACTATCATAAGAACTCTAATTAAAATAAAGAAAGAAAAAGACTTACTTGAACCGAAGACTCCTCCAATCCTCCCTCCAATCTACAAGCTTTTCTCAAACTCAGCAAGCTCTTCCACGTTCCAAATAGCCACCCAAATGTGTGGCCTCCAAAGGTGAACACACCAAAGCCAAAACTCAACGGCAAGACTACGCCTTGAGTGCACGGGTATTTTTCCCTTGGTGCTAGCCTAGGAAAATACCTCAAAACTTTTAACTCGAGGTTCCTCTAATCAATTAGACTTAAGGATCCTCAAAATCAGTGGCATACTCTTAAACTTTAGAGTTGCTCACTTATATAAACCCAAGATATGAAAGGTTTGGTGCAAAAATTTGTAAAGAATTCATTGGGTTTATATAGGTGCTCCAAAGACAACAAAATTAATTAAGAATCTGATATGGGATAAATGTTAATTTAATCTTAGCCATTGGATCTTAATTTAGTGGTTTAATGAGATTATAAAACCCTAATAAGAGTTTGGGCCGAATTGGAATTCAAAACAAATAACAAATAAAAAACAATTACTATTCATAATACTATTCACGTTTTTATTTATTTATTTATTCCAATTCCCAAAGTCCCCTATCTTCATTCACCGATACCTAAGCCACTATGGAACCTCATAAATGATCTGTTCAATAATTAAACACATTGAACCATTTATGAACAATTCCTACATCATATATGTTGTTAAATTTGTACTGTGCACAGTTAACCATTGATTTCGACTTTGTTGTGTGTGACCTTTTGGGTTCCGCTCAAATTGGACATGAAATGAATCATGATAATTTAATCGAACATAAATTATCCTCTGATCAGATGGTCGTGAGATTTCAATGACCAAGTTTGACATCTAGCAACATGCCAAGGCCTCCAAATGAGAAGGAAAGATATATACCCATTTTGTATGCGATTTACATATGATACGGTCACTCGCCTCACTGTATCCCCACAGTTTGACCTAGGGTATGAAAAATGTCTACCCATATAGTCAAAGGTATGATATTGATAGTGTCATGAATCGTGCTAACCCAAGAATCTCGCATGATTCTTCCGCTGCAGCCACAGTCTCAAGCACTGATCACACATATCAACCCGCGAACTGGAATACTACTCTTATAAGAAAATATTATCCGAGAGAGTGGCAATTCTCTATTGTATCTTTACAAACTTCATGTGTTTCAGCAAATGACCCAATCATACCCTTATGACCGGATCTTTTGAACCGGGGAAGGATAATGTCACAGTTATTTGATCCACATATAAGATTGTAAAGACCTCAAGTCTAATGACTAGTCATACAATCGATACATGAAAGTTCTCACATACACATGGGATAAACACTTCATGTGAAAACTTTCGGCGGTCAGTTTGATGAACACGAGCAACTCATGCATCCATGTGATACACCAAGCGGACGGATCTCCGCTAGTAGCCTATGAGATCGGCTACCTGTAGGACACAGAAATTGGCGACGCTGTTCTAGGCTCGCGGCCTAGTTACGAGTACGGAATAGCCCACGGGGGAACTAAACTAGAGAAATAACATGGAGTCTCCACCCGGTGTGAACCGGGAAAATGTGATTTAAGGCCGCACTCACCCCTCGCAAGCGAAGACCTCAAACCATTAGGTTCGGAATGGTCCCTTACTTAATGTCACTTGTAATGATGTGATTTGTGCAATATCTCAACCGAATCTACGCAACATGCTTAAGAACAACCTATATCTAGTTCATGTTTATAAAGATAAATCTTATGTATAAGTTTGCATGCTTGAAAAGTAGGTTATCACCACAGTAAACACACAATAACACACGACAATCTCATACTTTAATCATATAATACGGAAAGCAAATAACAACCTAAACATAATGCAAATCCCAACGCAAAATATTCTAACCGTGCTTAAAAATAAACAACTAAATCATACTTAAATAATAAATAACATACTATAATAAATCATGCTCAAATACAAAGTTTGGATGAAACGAAATATGTGTGTCTCTTAAGTAGTATGTGGCATTGTATCCCGAGTGCAAACCGCACTACCGTCCATTCGGATTCAGCTACGGAATTTATATCTGGGTTTCCATCCGATATACCACAAAAGAGAACATGCATTCCGTTCACCCGGAATTCACATCATGCATCAACAAACGACTCTCATGCTATAATATATTAAAATAAATAAAAAAACGAAGAATAATACATAAAGAAGGTGCCCTCAGGTCTAACCTCTTTTGTCGTCTCTCGAAAGCGCGTTACACGGCCGTCGGAAGGGTTGATATTCCGTAACTTTCCTAGTTCACTAATCCAACATTTTTCCTCGTTGTTTCGCTGTTTGGACTGCTATTTTCACTTCGTTTCGCTGCTGTTTGTGTTGTATTTTCTGGTCACTATTTTTTGGTAATTTAGGGATTATTTTTTGGGTTATTTGGACTGGTTTAGGTTGCGGTTTTGGAAGGGTTATGTGGCAGTTAAGTGGGTCGTATTGCGACAGTTTTGGGGTATAATTTACGTGCAGTTTAGGCAGTGAGGGGTAGGGATTGTGTGGCAGTTTTGGGCTATAACGTGAAGGCAGTTTAGGCAGTGAGGGGTTGATTGTGCGGTAGTTTTGGGCTGTAACGTGAAGGCAATTTAGGCAGTGAGGGGTTGATGCGTGAAGATGGACAGATGGCTTTGAAGGTGTATGTGGCGTGTTAGTTTGAGTGAAGGGTAGTGGAAGCTATATGGCTTACGTTTTAAGGTTAATGCGTGAAGGCTTGTGAGTAAAGGGGGGGCAGGTGGCTTACGTTTGAAGGCTAATGCGTGCAGTGAATGTACTTGGCGTGAGATGGGCAGTGGATTGAAGGGTTTATTTCTTTCGTTTGTGATTTTTTTGTGAGAATAATCCAGGGTTCCAAAGGTGGGGTTAAGGGTGCTTTTTATAGGAAAATGGATGGGTTTACCTTTTGTGAATAAGGAAAAGATTTGTGCATTAATGGGAGATATTTTTATTAGTATTTGATAAGGAAAAATCTTTTAATTAGGGAGGTGATTTGATTTTATTTGATTTGTTCTCTTTTGATTAGGGATATGATTTGATTTGTATCTTTTAATTAGGGAATGTAATTTAAGTGAATTAGGAAAGCTTTTGATGAGATTTTATTTGGCTTTATTTAATTTTGGCATGTGATTTATTTAATTTGGGAAGGTGATTTGGTTTGATTTCAACATGTGTTTAATGTGTGGATTTTTTATGGAAGTGATTTAATAGGCTTGGACGTGTGGCTTTGGTGATGTGTGGGCTTGGTTTGTGGTTTGTGGGGGTTTGGGCTAATGGTGTGTTTTAAAATAGAGGTCCAACAAGCAAACCCAAAGCTAATCCAGCAAATTAAATCCAACAGAAATGTCAATTCTTGACTCTTCCCTTCCAACGTCAGTTTCCCGCGACTTCCATAAAAAAGAGGTAGTGTCTCCATGCGAGACTTATCATCGGGACTTATATGCAAAAATGCAGTGCCTACAGTCGCCCCCACTTTGATGGGACATGTGTAGTGTGTGACAATGACAATCCTATCAAAGTTTATGCAATGCATTTTTACTTACCTGGCTCGCCAGCTGTTGCTTGTTATCCTGAGATTCTTTGACCTTTGGGCTTTGTTCCCCAAACTATTTTGAACATGGGCTCTGTTCCCGAACTGTGTTAAGATAGGGCTTTATTCCCCTGGGCTTTGTTCCCGAACTGTGTTGAGAGAGAGCTTTATTCCTCTGGGCTTTATTCCCGAGCTGTTTTGAAATGGGCTTTATTCTCGAACTGTGTCAAGATAGGGCTTTATTCCCCTGGGCTTTGTTCCCGAGCTGTGCTAAGATAGGGCTTTATTCCCCTGGGCTTTATTCCCGAGTTGTGCTAAGATATGGCTTTATTCCCCTGGGCTTTATTCCCGAGCTGTGCTAAGATAGGGCTTTATTCCCCTGGGTTTTGTTCCCGAGCTGTGCTAAGATAGGGCTTTATTCCCCTGGGCTTTATTCCCGTTTTGAGTTGAGTTGTGGGCCTTGTTCCCAAGTTGAGTTGTGGGTCTTGTTCCCGTGGGTCTTGTTCTCGATTTGAGTTGATTTTGTTGCACCATTCCCGGCGTGCTAAACCCCATACCGGAGGTGTCACAGTTGCGTCTCCATACATAGAGTGTCGCAGAGTTGATTTTGTTGTGCCATACTGGGCATGCTAAACCCCATACCTGAGGTGTCACAGTTGCGTCTCCATACCTAGAGTGTCGCAGAGTTAATTTTGTTGTGCCATAGCCGACGTGCTAAACCCCATACCCGAGGTGTCGCGGTTGCGTCTCCGTACCTAGAGTGTCACAGAGCTGATTTTGTTGTGCCATACCCGGTAAGCTAAACCTCATACCCGAGGTGTCGCGATTGTGTCTCCATACCTAGAGTGTCGCAGTGATATCTCCATACCCGGAGTGCCGTACCTGGCAAGCTAAACCCCATACCCGAAGTGTCGCGATTGCGCCTCCATACCTAGAGTGTCGCAGTGATATCTCCATACCTGGAGTGCCGTACCTGGCAAGCTAAAACCCCATACCCGAGGTGTCGCTGTTGTGTCTCCATACCCGAAGTGTCGCAGTGATATCTCCATACCCAGAGTGTCGTACCTGGCAAAACTAATATTGATGTCTCCATACCCGGAGTGCCATACCCCGCAGAACTGATGTTGTATCTCCATACCCGGAGTGCCATACCCGGCAGAACTGATGATGTATCTTTATACCCAGAGTGCCATACCCGGAAGAACTGATGCTAGTAATGATGTGGGCCTCGCCCCCAGAGTGCCATACCCAACGACACTAATAATGATGTGGGCCTCGCCCCTAGAGTGCTATACCCGGCAAGATTGATACTGATAATGATGTGGGCCTCACCCCCAGAGTGCCATACCCGGCGACACTAATAATGATGTGGGACTCGCCTCTAGAGTGTCATACCCGGCAAGACTGATAGTAGCGATGTGGGCCTCGCCCCCAGAGTGTCATACCTGGCAAGATTGATACTAATAATGTGATGGTTCGTTCTCGAACCATGCTGTGAGGTGGTCCATTCCCGAACCGTTACTGTAAGGTGGTCCATTCCCGAACCTGGCTTCATTCTTGGAGTGTCATTCTCGGCTTGTTCATTCTTGAACTGTGCTCCATTCTCGGAGTGACATTCCCGGCTTGTTCATTCTCGAACTGTGCTCCATTCTCGGGGTGTCATTCCCGGCTTTCTAATGATGTGTGGGCCTCAACCTTGGGACTCATCCCCCAAAACTGATGCTGATGTGGGTCTCGCCCCCAGACTGATGCTGATGTGGGCCTCGACCCTGGGATTCATTCCAAAACTCTGACAATGTGGGCCTCGACCCTGGGATTCATTCCCCAAACTGCTGATAGTGTGGGCCTCGGCCTTGGGATTCATTCTCGAAACTCATGATGCTATGTTGTTGTTTCTGGTTAGCTTGCATTTGCAGCTTTCTCCTTTTATTTAAAACCTGTGAACAAAAACAAGACAAAGATTGCGTGTATATGACATGTATGCATGCATGCATGAATGAATGTGTTTCCTATTCCGATGGGTTAGGTCTTCCTTGTGCTCTTCGGTGCTTCTTGCCTAAAAAAGTCTTTGGTCTCCCCCTGGGTCTGCTTGAAATTTCCTTCTGCCAATTCTCTTCTGGTGATTGGATGGTTCTCTTTTGTCTCATGGCTCAAGATCTCGTTGTTTCCCTTATTTACGAGGTGGTAGACTGGTCGCCCCCAGTCTTGATTTAGCTTTCTGCTCTTCGCTGATTCTAATAGGTCAATGTGAACCACGTGATGTGGCATTCCATATCATCATACTATATCACATGCTACGAAATAGTCCCAATAGGTACACATATTATTGCCCTCAATGAATGCTCAGTAATGAAACCAGAGAACTTTCAAAACATTCAACGCAACTCAAATCTAAGTCTTTGAATAAATGATCTAAGTCAGACTCAAAGTGTGTGTGTGCAAAGGTTCATTTGCAGATTCATCCCCAGGTGAGCCAACTCAATGATTTTGTCAAAAAATTGGGATCGATGGGTCAAACCAACCTAGATGTCTCAATTATGCATGCAGCTGCTTTTCTGTGCTCAATGTGGTATGGTTTTCTTTCACTTTTGTCTCTCACTTTTTTCTTTCGTTTTGAACTTTTTTTTTTCTTTTTTTTTCTTTTTTTCTTTCTTTTTTCTTTTTTTTTTCAACACACCTACCCTTTAAGGTAACATTTCTCCTCATGGTGGTCCTAATACTCGCCCATGGGTAGCTTCATGCTTATCGGTTATAGGTGGTTCAATTCTTTTCTTTAGAGACTTTTCTTTCATTTTCAACAATACCACACATCATAAAATAAGCAAATCAAGATAGACATCTAAGCAAACGATCATTCACCGACCTACAATTTCTTCAACTAGTCACCTTGCCAACTACTCAGGTTTTCTCCTCTAAGAACCTATAGTGAAGTGCTTACGAGTCTAACATAGATCAATCATTCAAAGTATCAGATAAAAGCACATCAAGAGTTTATCGTTTCTAAGATTTCTCCCTAAAGCAAACGATTTCATCATCGAACTTATGTCTAACTATCAAGGACTAAAAAAAAACATTTTTTTTTTTTTTTTCCCTTTTTTTCTTTTTTTTTCTTTTCTCTCCCTCTTTTTTTTTGGGCCCACCATGGTCTTTCTATTCTTGCCGTACAGTTTTCTGTTCTTCGGTTTCCTTTTCCCGATACCCATGCTTGCTAAACTCTCTTTGACAAATCTTTTTTTTCTTTCTAACCTAACGAATATCTATGATGGCTTTTAAGACACACAAGGTTAACATGATGCATGTACGCATGACATGCATGAGATGTGTGCGATGTATGAGATATAATATGCATGTGGTTATCAAAAGCATAAAGGGGCAACTTCTATAGGATATACAACTATGGTTCACATGCGGGTTTTCGGGAGTGTAGACAAAGGCTCTCGCTGACGAAGGATTACCCACAATTATGACTCCCCACTCAAGGGTTCAAGCGACCAAGTGAGCGCACCTTTTTTATACCTTAAGGTACGTGCCAACAAGTTATGATGTGTGACTGACTGTCAAATGGATTTCCTATTATAGATTCCCCAGAGGGAGGGTGGAGCGAACTCTCTTAAATACCCAAGCCTCTTAGGCTCTTATCGCCTTGGTGACAGGAATAAAAAACAAGTCCTCCAAATTAGTCTGTCACAACGAGCTACGGGTAATGATTATCTAGGTGTCTTCACAGCTTTTCCTTATAGAAAGGTAGTGAATGAAGGAAGACACCAAACCATCACCTAGCCTTAAAAATGCCTTTGATTAAACCTCTTCAACCCACTATAGACGCGGTTAACTAAAGCACAAATCACAATCACTA
Organism: Zanthoxylum bungeanum; assembly: GCA_019454045.1. NCBI lineage: Eukaryota > Viridiplantae > Streptophyta > Magnoliopsida > Sapindales > Rutaceae > Zanthoxylum > Zanthoxylum bungeanum. The sequence continues at coordinate 78,488 of SKCR01010893.1, read as the reverse complement.
CAAGACATTATTTCAGGGCCGATTCTCTATCCCCAGTGGAGTCGCCAGACTGTAGGACACAGAAATCAGTGACGCTGTTCTAGACTAGCGGCCTAGTTGGGAGTACAAAATAGCCCGCGGGGGAACTAAACCGGAGAAATAACATGGAGTCGCCACCCGGTGTGAACCGGGAAAATGTGATTTAAGGCCGCACTAACCCATCGCAAGGGAAGACCTCAAACCGTTGGGTTCGGAATGGTCCCTTACTTAATGTCACTTGTAATGATGTGATTTGTGAAATATCTCAACCGAATCTACGCAACATGCTTAAGAACAACCTATATCTAGTTAATGTTTATAAAGATAAATCCTATGTCTAAGTTTGCATGCTTGAAAAGTAGGTTATCACCACAGCAAACACACAATAACACACGACAATCTCATACTTTAATCATATAATACGGAAAGCAAATAACAACCTAAACATAATGAAAATCCCAACGCAAAATATTCTAACCGTGCTTAAAAATAAACAACTAAATCATACTTAAATAATAAATAACATATTATACTAAATCATGCTCAAATACAAAGTTTGGATGAAACGAAATACGTGTGTCTCTTAAGTAGTACGTGGCATTGTATCCGAGTGCAAACCGCACTACCATCCATTCGGATTCGGCTACAGAATTTATGTCCGGGTTTCCATCCGATATACCACAAAAGAGAACACGCATTCCGTTCACCCGGAATTCACATCATGCATCAACAAACGACTCTCATGCGATAATATATTAAAATAAATAAAAAAACGAAGAATAATAAATAAAGAAGGTGCCCTCAGGTCTAACCTCTTTTGTCGTCTCTCGAAAGCGCGTTACACGGTCGTCGGAAGGGTTGATATTCCGCAACTTTCCTGGTTCACTAATCCAACGTTTTTCCTCGCTGTTTCGCTGTTTGGGCTGCTGTTTTCACTCTGTTTCGCTGCTGTTTATGTTGTATTTTCTGGTCACTATTTTTTGGTAATTTAGGGACTGTTTTGTGGGTTATTTGGACTGGTTTGGGTTGCGATTTTGGAAGGGTTATGTGGCAGTTAAGGGGGTCGTATTACGGCAGTTTTGGGGTATAATTTGCGTGCAGTTTAGGCAGTGAGGGGTAGGGATTGTGCGGCAGTTTTGGGCTGTAATGTGAAGGTAGCTTAGGCAGTGAGGGGTTGATGGTGCGACAGTTTTGGGCTGTAACGTGAAGGCAGTTTAGGCAGTGAGGGGTTGATGCGTGAAGATGGACAGATGGCTTTGAAGGTGTATGTGGCGTGTTGGTTTGAGTGAAGGGTAGTGGAAGCTATATGGCTTACGTTTTAAGGTTAATGCGTGAAGGCTTGTGAGTAAAGGGGGGCAGGTGGCTTACGTTTGAAGGCTAATGCGTGCAGTGAAGGGACTTGGCGTGAGATGGGCAGTGGATTGAAGGGTTTATTTCTTTCGTTTGTGATTTTTTTGTGAGAATAATCCAGGGTTCCAAAGGTGGGGTTAAGAGTGCTTTTTATAGGAAAATGGATGGGTTTACCTTGTGTGAATAAGGAAAGGATTTGTGCATTATGAGAGATATTTTTAATTAGTATTTGATAAGGAAAAATCTTTTAATTAGGGAGGTGATTTGATTTTATTTGATTTTATTTGTTCTCTTTTGATTAGGGATATGATTTGATTTGTATCTTTTAATTAGGGAATGTAATTTAAGTGAATTAGGAAAGCTTTTGATGGGATTTTATTTGGCTTTATTTAATTTTGGTATGTGATTTATTTAATTTGGGAAGGTGATTTGGTTTGATTTCAACATGTGTTTAATGTGTGGATTTTTTACGGAAGTGATTTAATGGGCTTGGGCGTGTGGCTTTGGTGATGTGTGGGCTTGGTGTGTGGTTTGTGGGGCTTTGGGCTAAGGGTGTGTTTTAAAATAGAGGTCCAACAAGCGAACCCGAAGCTAATCCAGCGAATTAAATCCAACGGAAATGTCAATTCTTGACTCTTTCATTCCAACGTCCGTTTCCCGCGACTTCCATAATAAAAGAGGTACTGTCTCCATGCGAGACTCATCATCGGGACTTATATGCAAAAATGCAGTGCCTACATTACCCCACTTAAGGGCGTATCATATCATCATGCTAGTCTCTCCGCTTTGTGAACGCCGAGATTATTCACAAAACTATGACTAGGAACGTTTGAGAGTAATGATTCTCATAAGGCGTGGAAGCCATCATCTTATTACTCCAAGGGCTTTATTACAGTGTTTGATGTTTCATATAAGTTATGTAAGACACGTATAATAAAGATTGTCATTTTATTAATTAATGAAAATATTACAAATACATGTATATATAGCCCATCCACAAGTTGGGTATAGGGAAAATTCCTAACAATCTCTCACTTGCACTATAGCCAACTAGTATGAATCTGGACACCATACTCTCGGGTCTGCCTATCATGCTTTTGTTGAGTCAGTCCTTTAGTCAGAGAATCTGCAAGATTATCTTCTGTGGGTATTTTCTCTATAATAACTTCTTTTCTCTCAATAATCTCCCCGATGAGATGAAATCGCCTGAGTACATGCTTGGATTTCTGATGGGACCTTGGTTCCTTTGATTGAGCAATGGCGCCCGTGTTGTCACAGTACATCGTGACGCCATTCTTTATCACGGGAAGCACTTCCAGCTCCGTGATGAACTTCTTTATCCAGACTGCTTCTTTAGCTGCCTCAGATGCTGCAATATACTCGGCTTCAGTGGTGGAGTCCACTGTAGTTGACTAATTTGAGCTTTTCCAACTGACAACACCGCCATTCAAAGTAAACAAATATCATGTTTGCGATCTGCTGTCATCCCTATCAGTCAGAAAGCTCGCATCACAGTAACCAATGACTTTCATCTCAGAACAATCTCTGTATGTCAAAAACACATCCTTAGTTCTTCTCAGATACTTGAGGATTGGTTTGACAGCTGCCCAGTGTTGTTCACCAGGATTTGCCTGATACCAGCTCATTATGCTAAGAGCATAAGAGACATTAGGTCTTGTACATAGCATGGCGTACATGATTGATCATATTGCTGAAGCATAAGGGATTCTACTCATACGCTCTCTATCTGAAGGAGTATGTGGACATTGCTCCTTAGATAATTTGATTCTATGACAAGTCGGTAAATTACCTCTTTTGGAATCTTCCATTTTGAATCTCTTCAACACTTTATCTATGTACGTAGATTGAGAAAGTCCTAACAACCTCTTAGATCTATTACGGTAGATCTTAATGCCGAGGATGTAGGCTGCTTCTCCCAAATATTTCATGGAGAAATTCTGAGATAACCATTGTTTGGTAGCTTGCATCATGGGAATATCATTCCCGATGATTAATATGTCATCGATATATAATACAAGAAATACAACAGCACTCCCATTACTTTTCCTGTAAACACAAGGCTCGTCTACATTTTTGATGAAGTCAAATTCTTTGATTGTCTCATCAAATCATATATTCCAACTTCTGGAGGCTTGCGTGAGTCCATAAAAGGATCGTTTAAGCTCGCATACTTTATTATGATAATCCTTAGATGCAAACCCCTCAGGTTGTGTCATATAGACTTCCTCTACGAGGTTCCTATTAAGGAAAGCTATTTTGACATCCATCTGCGAAATCTTATAATCAAAGTGTGCAGCTAGTGCCAGTAAAATTCGAATGGACTTTATCATTGCAACAGGCGAGAAGCTTTCGTCATAGTCAATTCCTTGGATTTATCTATAACCTTTCGACACCAACCTAGCCTTATTGGTTTGGATGTTGCCTTCTGCATCAGTTTTACGCTTGTAAATCCACTTATAGCCTATGGGTTTTATCCCTTCAGGTGCATCCACCAAGTCCCAGACTTGATTATGATACATAGAGTCTATTTCGGATTTCATGGCCTCAAGCCACTTGACTGAATCAATGTCACACATTGCTTCGTTATAACTGGTGGGATCGTCATTATCAATGACCTGATCATGTTCCTCATCAATATGGAAATCATATCTTTCAGGCTCATATCTTTCCATACCAGACCTTCTAAGTTCATAACCTTGTGGTTGTTCCGTCGCTGCCCTTTTGAGGGGCCTGGGGCTTAGTTCTATGTTAGTTTTTTCTTCTCGTACCTCATCGAGGTCAAGTCTACTTCCACTATATTTCTTGAGAATGAATTCATTCTCTAGAAATTTAGCATTTCGTGGGACAAATGTTCATTGTTCATTTGGGACGTAGAACACGTATGCTCTTGAGTTCAAGGCATATCCTACAAACTTACATTTAATTGCCCTATCATCCAATTTGTTAGTTTGTGTGAGCTTAACATATGCGTCACATCCTAAAACTCTTAGATAACTAAGACTAGAACGTTTCCCAGACAAAAACTCATATGGTGTTTGACTAACAGTCTTGGAAGGAACTTGGTTTAGTAGTATGTTGCAGTTTCTAAAGCAAGACCCCAAAATGAAAGAGGTAGATACGTGTCTGGCATCATTGATCGAACCATATCTAATAATGTCTGATTTTTCCTTTCGGAGACCCCATTATGTTGTGGAGTTCCCAGAGGAGCCCACTAGGAAACAATGCCATTTTCTCTTAAGTAATCTTGAAATTCGTCGCTTAAGTATTCACCACCTCGGTCAGACCTTAGTGACTTAATACTTTTATTAAGCTGGTTTTCTACTTTAGCTTTGAAGACTTTGAATTTCTCAAAGGCTTCAGATTTGTACCGCATAAGGTACACATACCCATATCACGAGTGATCATCGATAAAGGTAATGAAGTAGTAGAATCCACCTATAGCGGTGACTGACATTGGTCCACATACATCAGAGTGTATGAGTTCTAATGTCTCCGCTGCACGTTGTCTTTTACCTTTGAAGGGTAATTTGGTCATTTTACCAAGTAAACAATACTCATAAGTTCCATAAGGTTCATATTTGAAGGGTCTGAAATACCCATCGTTATGTAGCTTAGTTAATCTTGTTTCATTGATATGACCTAAGCGACTGTGCCATAGAAGTGATTCATTGAGATTATTCGAGTTAACGTTGTATATATTAGAAGTTGAACATTCTTTGTTAGTTTGTAAGACATGTATACCATTATTCAAAATACCATCTCCATATTTTATTTCATTGAAATAAATAGAACATTTATTACAACTTATTAGGCATGAAAAGCCTTTATTACAAAAAGAATAAATTGAAATGATGTTCTTTACTAGAGAAGGTACATAAACACAATCTTCTAAGTCTAAAACTAAACCATTCGGAAAAACTAATGAATAAGTCCCCATGCACAATGCAGCCAGTTTTGCTCCATTACCCATGCGTAAGTCACCCTCCCCATGACGGAGTCTCCTACTGTTTCTCAGGCCCTGCACATTGTTACACAAGTGAGTCCCACAACCGGTGTCAAGCACCCAAGTAGAAGGTTCAGAGTTATGAGAATATAGTTCAATCATATACAACATACCTGGAGCATTGGGCTTCTTGGCCTCTTGGGCTTCCCTAGCTTCCTTGGCTTTCAAGGATCTGCAGTATTTTCTTCCAATGACCCTTCTTTCCACAAAAGAAACATTTCCCCTTTCCTTTTTTCTTCTCCACCTTACCATTGGGCTTTAGGTGATCTGAAGCCTTGGCCTTGCCCTTATTTTTCTTTAGGCCTCGTGGCTTCAGGTCCGTACCCGTAAGCATGACGGAGGTTTTAAGCTCCGGTTTCAAGTCCTTCTCTGCTTGCTTTATCAGATTGTGCAATTCTGCTAAAGTAGCTTCTTTATCAGACAGATGAAACTGCATAATAAAGTTAGAGAAGTCTTTTGGTAAAGACTGAAGAATTAAAACCGTGACCTAACTCATGATCCATGATGAACCCGAGGTTGGCCAATTTTTCAATATGGCCAATCATCTTAAGCACATGTCCACTAACTGATCCTACCTTATACCTTGTTTGGAATAAGGCACATGACACTTGGAATCTCACGGTATGTACGGAAGTTGCATACAACTCCTTCAAGTGAAAGATGATGGTTTGAGCATCCATATCTTCGTGAGCTTTCTGAAGTTCGTCCGACATAGAGCCAAGCATTATGCAAACTATTTGCTCATCATCATCGACGTCTTTCTTCCAAGCATCAAATGTATTTTGGTCAGCATCTTCTGCGGGTTCAGGGGAAATGGTCTTTCAAGAACATATAAAATCTTTTATTATCGTAAGACAATTTTGAGGTTTCTAAACCAGTCATTGTAGTTGTCCCCTTTGAGCTTATGCTCATCAAGGATGGAACGAAGTGATACTCTGTTTGCCATTTGAATGTTTGTTAAATATTTTAACCCGCTTGTTAAGAGAGAATGTTAAAATTAGGAATATGTTTTCATTAATGTTTCATAATAACATGGGCTTTTAATATTATGAAGTTACTCCCACTCAATTGTTTTAAAATTTTAAGTAAATCACATCAACCCCAATATAATGGATTTCTTGTAGGAAATGATCCCATTATCATCATTTCATAACTCCGATTAGGGTCGGTCGTTATAAAATACGATAATTAGGTAGGTTCCCAACCAATTTATGATATAAATCATAATTCCTTGATCATTGGGTTGGGCAATCAAACATGCCATAGCTTATGCTAGTCCTCGTGGACACCCAATCTTTGCCACTAAGTTATAAGACCACGCCTAAGGGTCACTGCGTCTTATGACTCAGAAAAGTCAAACCATTGTCAATAGTACGATTTAGGGATAGATTTGTATTGGTCAGTCTGGTAAAGCCTAGTCCTGCCAATACGGTTTAAGCGCTTTTGGTCTATACTTTACAATGGGAGGTAAATTTTAGACTTAAATTATTATTGAGGATTTTAGCATGTTTAAGTGAATAACTGTCAAATGGATTCCTCCATTGAAAATTCCCCAGAGGGAGGGTGGAGCGAACTCTCTTAAATACCCTTACCTCTTAGGCTCTTATTGCCTTGGTGACATGAATAAACAATAGATCCTCCAAATTAGTCCAACACTTTAAATATGCTTTAATGTAAGCTTTGAGTAAATGATTATCTAGATGTCTTCACAGCTTTTCCTTTTGGCTTTAAAAAGGTAGTGAGTGAAGAAAGACACCAAATCATTATCTAACTCTAGTAATACCTTTGGTTAAATTAACTTTAGTTTGGAAAGTTTTATTTGCCTTGGTCCCACCCCACTTGTATCTTTTATAATGTCTTTTATTATAAATAAGTTATTTATATTTATTAGCCTTAAAGGTAATAAATCTCTAAGTTCATCACAGAATAATTACTTAGCTAAGGGATAAGCAATACATTCTTTATTTCCTTAGAAAGTCTCTAGATGCTTGCACCTTAAAATAATCATGCCAATTCTAATCATACGTAGAATAATCAAGCATATGAGTTTTAATATGTTGGAATTATTTTAGGCATTAAATAACTTTGATTAATATTTAATTATGATATTGCATTTTATTTTATTCAAATAATTTACTATTCAAATTTTTTACAGATGCGTGAACTTTAAATGCAATTTCACAATTCAAATCTTAACCAAATCATGCAAAACTTGTGCCTAAAATTAAGTTCAGGGTGTTAGCTTTCCAACGAGCATTTACACACCCAATTTCGAGTTCAAATGAGAGAGAAATAATCAAAACAAATATGGCACGCTGATACTACTGTTGGGAAGCGGCCGCGAGTGCGCAGCGGAAAATAAAAAAAATGTGAATAGTAAATTTTTATTTATTTATTTATTTATATATTCCAATTCCGAAAGTGCTCATATCGTCATTCACCAATCCCTAAGCCACTATGGAACCTCATAAATGATATGTTCAATAATTAAGCACATTGAACCATTTATAAACAATTCCTACAGCAATCATATATGCTGTTAAATTTGTACTGTGCACTGTTAACCATTGATTTCGACTTTGTTGTGTGTGACCTTTTGGGTTCCCCTCAAATTGGACATGAAATGAATCATGATAATTTAATCGAACATAAATTATCCTCCGATCAGATGGTCGTTCGATTTCAATGACCAAGGTTGACATCTAGCAATATGCCAAGGCCCCCAAATGAGAAGGAAAGATATATAACCATTATGTATGCGATTTACATATGATATGGTCTCTCGTCTCACTGTATCCCCACCGTTTGACCTAGGGTATGGAAAGTGTCTACCCATATAGTCAAAGGTATGATGTTGATAGTGTCATGAATCGTGCTAACCCAAAAATCTCGTATGATTCTTCCGCTGCGGCCACAGTCTCAAGCACTGATCACACATATCAACCCGCGAACTGGAATACTACTCTTATAAGAAAATATTATCCGAGAGAGTGGCGATTCTCAGTTGTATCTTTACAAACTTCATGTGTTTCAGCAAATGACCCAATCATACCCTTATGACAGGATCTTTTGAACCGGGGAAGGAGAATGTCAAAGTTATTTGATCCACACATAAGATTGTAAAGACCTCAAGTCTAAGGACTAGTCATACAATCGAAACATGAAAGTTCTCACAGACACATGGGATAAACACTTCATGTGAAAACTTTCGGCGGTTAGTTCGATGGACACGAGCAACTCATGCATCCATGTGATACACCAAGCGGACGGATCTCCGCTAGTAGCCTATGAGATCGGCTACCCTACTTAAGGGCGGATCATATCATCATGCTAGTCTCTCCGCTTTGTGAACGCCCAGATTATTCACAAAATTATGACTAGGAACGTTTAAAAGTAATGATTCTCATAAAGCGTGGAAGCCATCATCTTATTACTCCAAGGGCTTTATTACAGTGTTTGATGATTCATATAAGTTATGTAAGACACGTATAATAAAGATTTTCATTTTATTAATTAATGAAAATATTACAAATACATGTACATATAGCCCATCCACAAGTTGGGTATAGGGCATATCCCTAACAAGAAGTAGATTAGATCTTGCATCAAGCTTACTATGTAATGTTTGATCTTCTCCTAAGCTATGTTTATTTATGTATTAGATGCATGATCACATAGCTTAATGTTGAAATAAGGCTAATAAATTGTGTTAGGATGCTTTGGATGTATAAACACAATATGCTTGTAATTAGGTCAAAATGTTCATGTTGGACATGGAACAATTAATTAGAGTTTGGAACTCTAGATTAAAGCTTAGCATTATGGCTACCATTCTAGATTCACTTGACCACCTTTAGGTGGACTAGAATTGTTCATGAAACATTTCTAATTGGGATTCTAATTTGGTTTGTGTATTGGATTCAAAATTTACGCAAGTGCGTATTTAGAATAAATTTATGTTTTTGTAAAAATATTTGATATTTTGAAAAACTTGATTTTTATTCTATAACATGTGTTAATGTTGGTTTTGAAATAAAAAATTAACTTTTTGGTGTTTTTATTCTGTTGGAGCAGTTGTGGAACCCCTAGGGTCGGATCGGTGCCCCGGGCAGCGGAAATGGATCTAACCCATGGAAATCAAGTATGGGTGTAATTTTAAATTATTTAATGAAATACTATATTCCATTACGAGTGTATAGGAAAAACCCGGGAGTGAATCAGAGTTCGGAAGCTCCCAAACGAGAGAAAATAAAATCAGCGCGTGTAGCGCTACAGTGCGCGCACACTGTAGCAATCAGGTCTCCACACTCTTTTTTAATTCATTTTTTTCATTTTCATTCAGCTCACATTCCAGTGAGTTGAATGAATTAGGGTCTTTGACCCTAATTCTTTTTGGTCTTCCCTAAACACTTCAAAAACACCAAAAATTAATTTTTAATTTCAAAACCAACATTAACACATGTTATAGAATAAAAATCAAGTTTTTCAAAATATCAAATATTTTTACAAAAACATAAATTTATTCTAAATATGCACTTGCGTAAATTTTGAATCCATTACACAAACCAAATTAGAATCCCAATAAGAAATGTCTCGTGGACAATTCTAGGTCACCCAAAGGTGGTCAAGTGATTCTAGAATGGTAGCAATAGCTCTAAGCTTTAATCAAGAGTTCCAAACTCTAATTAATCGTTTCATATCCAACATAAACATTTTTGACCTAATTACAAGCATGTTGTGTTTATACTTCCAAAGCATTCTAACACAATTTATTACCATTATTTCAACATTAAGCTATGTGATCATGCATCTAATACATAAATAAACATAGCTTAGGAGAAGATCAAGCATTACCTAGTAAGCTTGATGCTAGATCCAATCTACTTCTCCTTTGTTGAAATCGTCGGAGAACCTCCAAGGTGTGCAAGCTTGACTTCAAGATCTAATCTCGTTTCCAATGCTTCCAAGCTTCACTTCAAGATCCAATCTTGATTTCTCCTAGATGAAATGTTGTAGAGACCTCACAAGCTTCTCTAAACACTTCTCTAACTTAGGCTAATCTCTCAAGAATTTGCTTATACTTGTATTTGAACTTGTAATTAAAACCTTCCTAAAGCTTTGCTATTTATAGCAAAACTTAGGCAATTTATAATTAATAAAAGTTGTAATCAACTTTTAAATGGGCTTAATCTAATTTTTCCAAATATGTATAAGTAGGTGTGACTAATCTCCATTGTCTCCCACTTTGATTTAGTCCAATTAAATCAAGCCAAGGATTAGGAAATGAATTAGTTAAATGTTTGCCACCTTGATTTAATCCAATTAAATCAAGCCAAAACCACATATTATTACATACTTACAATTACCATAATATCCTCAAATGGTAATGATAATTATGATTTTACAATTAAGCCCTTGTGTAATTATTGAATTAATCCAATTAATCCAATTAGGTAAAAGTAAATAATCAATGTTATCCAATAACACTTGATTATCTTAGTTGATAATTATAATATCGAATATTATCTTTTATAAAAAATAATCGGCTACCCAAATGCTCAACGAGTACACTTCATATTGGGACTTTCTAAGTTCAGACACGTTCCTCATATAAGCCTAGCTAATATGTACGCAATTCGGCCACCTCAGAATTAGCGAAGAACACGAACGACATTTCTGAACTATACAAGTCGAGGTCATCACATATATTTAACAATCCCTCTGTCGTAGGCTATCCGAGTTGTGCTTAGGAAACATAGAATATACCGTCAAGTTTCCGAGGCGCACATCTCATGTCGACATGTCCACGATTCTTTACAATTGATGCGATCCACCCTAGGTGATCAGCTTTGGCCAAAGTCTTTAAGAATCGTGACTTAACTCACATGGATACCTAAACCCATTATGGTACACATATGGGCCGACAGATCCTATCTTGCTTCGCACTTGATTACTGAATGCATCGATCCACACCCAACGAACATTTAGAGGTCAGAACATGAAAGGTTTTTGACATAAATGGCATCAAAGTGTGGAGGATCTCACACAAAATCAATGATATCCTATAGTCAAAAGATTACATATGCTACTCAACTCGAGGAGATTCTTATTGACGGTGGTGTGTACTTCCAACTATTAGGAATCACCTGTGAGCCATTCAGTATTCGCTCCAACGAATACCCACATGTCTATACGAGTTTCCAAAACTCATGGTACATCGCGTTAAACCATTGGAACTCCAATTCCAATATACGACATGTGCTAGTCTTCTAGGTTATAGGAATTCGACCGTATTCCAAAACCAACGACTATGTATATTTACTTTAAGAATAGTTTACACCTAGTGTCAAGACTATTCTATGGTCGATGTCATTCTTAGCATATCTATACATCAATTTAATACACATAATGACAATATCATTAATGAGGTATGAAATGAAAAATGTAGTTATTTTATTAATAAATAATAAAATATACAAATCCGATTGACACTCTATGCACCAACTCCATCAAACTCCCACTTGCTTAGTGCCAATCTGGATGGTACCGTAGTCTCATCTCCTCCACATGTTTATCGAATAACTTAGGAGGTAAGGCATTTGTAAGCGGGTCTGCTATGTTGTCTTATCCTTGAACCTTCAAGACTACTATATATTTTCAGTAGCAAAGGTTTAACCACACAACACATGTTTTTGAATATATGCAATAGTAATTTTAATTTAATTATGCATAAGACATATTATATATGTATTACATGTTTTAAATTAAAATTAAAATTTTGACCTAAATAAGTTAATGACTTGATAGTCATAAATCTGAATTTATAATTAAAAAAAAATTATATTTTTTTTAAAAAAAAATCGAATAATTAGAATTTTTTTGAAAATATAAATTGAATGATTATAATTATGATTATAATTATAATTATAATTATACCGTGCCCACCCTACTGGGAGAGGCAGATACAGTACTTGTGCTTTTTCACTTTAATTTGCTTCTATCGTAACTAATTATTTTATTTTTTGTAAATTGATTCAAAAGAAGATGAAATGAGAACAAATTAATTGAAAAATGGGCTCGGAATCGAAGTCCACATCAACAGCAACATCATCTCCGAGTGCAAAGCGGAACAGAGATCCAGAAGATGAGGTTTATGTTGACAATCTGCGCTCTCACAAGCGTTACCTCAGCGAAGTCCGTCCCCGCTTCTCAATTTTCAATTTTTAATTTACTACCTTGCTTTTTTTTTTTTTTTTAATTCAAAATGATAATTAAAAAGATTCAGAGACGATGTTGAAGATTTAACGTTGTGCAGATAATGGCGTCCAGCTTAAATGGATTAACGGTTGGAGATCCGCTCCCGGAGAATCTAATGGAATCTCCAGCAAGGTTTTATATCTGTCTTTGCTAAATTCTTTTCCTTACATTTCATAGGAAAAATGATGGCAATTTAGTTCTCTCTCTCTCTCTTTTTTTTTTTTTTAAATCTAATTAAGGAAAGGTAAATATTGGATGGCTTTTGCTTGCACTTGGTTGTTGTTTTAGGTTGAAATTGTACTGCACAGGTCTGTGCTTATCATCTAGTCCATCGTGAATCATGTGGCATAATCGTGGACATTGATTCAAAGCACATGCACATGCTATGTTGAAATCCGTGTTAATTGTTCAGTGGATTCATCATTCCCCCGTTGTTATATAAGTATTGGTTTGATTGGTTCTTATGCTATCATCATCGAAGATATGCTTGTTGTGTAAGAAACACAATCAATTGACGTGCTGCGAAATGTTATTCATAAATATAAGTAACTAAGGTTGAATAGGTTTTGGTTTTACTGAAGTTTGTCATGATTAGAACTCAATTTGCGCCTCACTTTCATCAGGCGCGCGCCCTGCGCCTTGAGGCGTGCGCCGGACCTAGGACCCTTTGCGCCTTAGTGCGTGTTGCGCCTTTAACAACACTGAACTCAAGTATGAAAAATATGGAATCATGATAATATAGAGTATTTTAGTTTTAGTTTCTTGAAGGACATTGATTTCAAAGAATGGAATCATGATACCGCAATTTCAGAACTAAAACTAAACTAGTCTGCATCTGATTTATTTGTTCTGAAATTTCTTCATTGTGTAGTTTCTGCTAGTGAGACACATGGGTTCTCCATGTTGATGTCAAGTATGAGGTAATGCCGTACATCTTAACGCTATACTGTGAATTAGCTTTCCACAAGTGCGACATTCTGGTTCATTCTTCTAGATCTGTAGGCTCTAAATATATTTCTTTTAGTAGTCTAACCAAGGAAATAGAATTTCCAAAAGAGGTGAATTGGATTGGATGGATGGTATTATTTTGAATTCTGACATGTAGATGTGCTAGCAAATCACTTATTAGCTTTCAGTTTGTTCATATAATATTTACTTCTTGTTGGTGGTGTTTGGATGATGTCAAAACAAGCTAAGCCAAATACTTGGCTTTTGAAGCTCCAATTGATTGCAAATTTCAAGCTTGAGCCCAATCAATTTTATATTTGAACTTTAACTGAGATTGGTTCAATATCCTTATGGAGCGATGAACAAACATGTATACAGACAATAGCTATAACCATTGCTGATAGTGAGCTCTTCATTCATTGTAGTCTCTACTTTCAGAAGGGTACATCTTTAGGTCTGCCTAAAATTATACTGTAACCACAGCTACGAACCTAAGGCTGAAGCAATGCTTGTTCTCCATTTTAATTCCTTTTTAATATGGTGAAGACTTTTCATGACCATCATTTCCTTTTGTAACTTCTGATTTATGCATGTCCAGGGATGAAATGTCCATGCAATATTCACCAATGTCAGAAGACTCTGATGATGCTCGATTTTGCGAGCTTCCTGTAAACAGTTGCTTGTCCCAATCTGATAGCCTACCAACAAGTCCGGTTTCTCCACATAGGTATCAAAGACCACTCAGTGGATTCTCTTCTGCTCCTTCTCCAAGTCCATATCCCTCACATGGATGCTCTGTCAGCGGTGTTGCCTCTTCACAGCAACGTCAACGAGGCTCCGACTCTGAAGGTCGGTTCCCATCATCTCCTAGTGATATATGCCACTCAGGTGACTTGAGGAGGGCTGCTCTCTTAAGATCTGTGCAGATGAGAGCTCAACCTCCCGGCCTGTCATCATTTGAAGTCGAGGAGCGGCCATGCTCATATATGAAATCTTTAGCAGATGAGAGGGAGTATCAGATTGAGGAATGTTCTTCGTTGCACATGTCAGAGCCTGGATATGGTCAAGAGAAGTCATGCAGGGTGTTGAATATGAATATGAAAGGAGATGAATCTCATGATTAGATGCCCCATGAATAGGGTTATAATAACCTGTGCAAACATTTGTGGGTTCCATATATCTGTCCAGTTACTAGCAGGCACTAATATATTTGATCGATTCTTACACACCGGATCCGGTTTATGAAGCATCTAATGTCTCTTCATTGCATAAAATAATATATGGAAGGATTTGCTGAAACACCTGTGGGGAATGAGTTTTTTGGATCTATACTGGAAAGTACGGCCATTTGCATTCTAAGCTGCTATCTTCACTTCTTCAGCTGACTAAGAGCACATTTGGCATCGTTTTTGGTGGTGCCATAACAGTATTTTTCAATGTGCAAGTGTTTGTCAATATTTATGAAAAGTACTTCTCAGATCAAGTAGCTCAAAATTGCCTCCGATAAATATTTAATATACTATTATTAATTTATTATATATAATATGTGAGTCAACCGGCAAACGGAGGAACGGTAACCACGTATGGGCTTATGGTTCATGGTCATTTCTCTTCTCAGTAAATAAATGGTAACGTGTTATTGTAAGAAAGAAAAAAACAACCGATGTTGGCGGGCGTACGATGGAATTCTGGTGGCGGTCTGACAATTTTCGAAAATATATAATTAATTTAAAAATTATATGTACAATGTCTATATTAATAATTTCAAATACATATCCAAACATTAAAATACGGTGTTTTTTTTTTAAGAAACAGGGTGAGGATATTTGTAATATAAAATTCTCTCTCAATACTCTTTATCATTGTCTATAACGATATGGTAAATTTAAAAATTGAACTTTTACTTTATATACTATTTAATATATAAAAAACCCATCACTTAAATTATTTAAGTAACTTCCGATAGAGCGTATTGTGTCTTCCCCTGCTAAACATCCTCATTTGTCTGCTGTAGTTCTGCTTCAGGAATTTCATCGTGCACCATATATGTGGCCAATTGTGCTGGTGCTGGCTCTGGATTTCTGTCGGCACTGGAATTGGAAGATATTTTGGGCTTTACAATGTCTTCAATTGCCTGGTATTCAAGAAACTCTACATCCCGACTTCTGATGACCATCTTTTTCTTCGGATCCCATAGTATGTATCCAGATTCTTCATCTCCATAGCCTAGGAATATACATGGAGTTTTCCTTATATCGAGCTTCTGTCTGAGCTTATTGGATACATGTGCAACAACTAAACAACCGAATGCTCTAAGGTGAGAGTATGAGGGATTCTTATCAGACCATACTTTCTCCGGAATCTCAAAATTCAACGGTACAGATGGTGATTTGTTGATCAGGTAATAGGCTGCACGAACAGCTTCTCCCCAGAATGGCTTTGGCAGCTTAGCCATACTGATCATATTTCTGACTTTCTCCATAATGGTGCAGTTTCATTCTTTCAGCTACATCATTATGTTGTGGGGTGTGTGGAACAGTTCTCTCATGTTGAATATCTTGTCTCCTATAGCAGGCATCCAACTCTCAGGAACTGTACTCGCCTCCATTGTCTGTGCGGAGGCAAGTAAGTTTTTTCTCTGTTTCATGCACTACCATGGCGTGGAACAACTTAAACTGATCTATGACTTGATCATTTGTCTTCAGGAAATACACTCATACTTTTCGAGTAGCATCTTTAATGAAAGTCAGAACATACTTGTTACCGCCTAATGAATAACATACAAGAGACCACACACATCAGAGTGCACCAGACTGAGCAACTATGATCTTCTCTTTGAAGAGAATGACGCTTACCGAACAAACAGTGGTAGCAAGGACCTAGTGCAGCATCCTTGGTAAGCTCATTCTTAGTCAGGGTAGGCAACTCTCTCTCACTCATGTGACCGAGTCTTTGATTCCACAGATTTTGAGAAGGCTCTTTTTCAGCTACATTGAGGCTGTCTGTACAAATATTTACATGAGTCTTGTATAGTATGCAGCAAACATGTTCTCAGACGACAACCATGACATATTTTTTCATTCTCCATGTGCCATTTCTGAAGTGACTGTCATAGCCTTGTTTATCACAGGCTAACTCCGAGAGTACATTCAGCCGAAGTTCTGGAACATGCAAGACATCCTTCAAAGTTAATCTACACCCGACATTTGTCCGCAATTGAATATCACTGATTCCTACTATCCCAGAGGAACTTATATTTCCCATCTTCACTGAATCAAAGTCTTATTTTTGTTTATATGTTGTGAAGAAATCTCTATGAGGAGTGACGTGGTAGGATGTTGCAGTATCTACCACCTACTCAACATCTTTGGTTGCGGTATGAATGCATGTCTTTTCCTGCATGGAGCATATGGCTACATCTCCGTGGACAACTATTAGTGTCTCACAATCATTATTCTTCGGCTGGTAATTGCCTTGGCCCTGCTCTCTTTACAGTTTTCGGTAATTCTTCTTTAAGTGGCCTTCTATGCCATAATGATAGCACTTATAGGTAGTCATCCTTCTATTTGAGGATCTACCTCTGGTTGTGCTTCTGATTCTCCCTATTTCTCTTCCTCGATGTCTTCCTCGAGTCTCCGTGACGAAGGCTTCTTTCAGTTCTGAGCCAACTTTTTTTCTCCTAGATTATTCGTTGGTCCAAATCCGACTCAAAGGTTGATTTTTAAATTTCTAAAATTTTAGGAGCTAAAATATAAATTTCAGAGACTTCAGGGGCTCAATGAAATTTATCAGTTATGCTAACGTGGATGCTAATTTGGTGCTGACACAGCTGCTGACTGTATGCTAATGTGACGCTGATTGTGAGCTGTCATGGCTACTGACTGTTCCATGACGTGGCGTTTACTGTGTGCTGGCGTGGCCGCTGGCTATACGCTAATATGTGTTGACATGTCGATTACGTGGGTGCTGGCGTGGTCGTTTTCAATATTTGGCTGGCGCGTGTAACGAGTGATGCGCGTAACGGCACGTGGGAGTGTTCTAGAAGGCTTGTGCGGCGTCTTTGTTGGTCCGTTTGATCACCGAAAAATACTAATGCTCGTCTCGATGTGAAAAAGGTGATGATATGCTCAAATTTAATTTTTGATAACTTTTTCGAAATCCGAAATTTTCTTAATCGAGTTTCGTTCTTCACCTCTAGGATCCCCAATGTATAATCAACCCTACTGATACCACTTGTTGGGGAATGCTTTGAGCTCTTAAATGAGCTTGCTATTTATAGCCAATTCTAGGAACCAAATTATCAACAAAAATACAAACCCACCTAAAGTTATTTTGGTGGTTTGCACCATTATCAAAATATGACAATTATTTTTAACAATGGTGACCATAATCTTTTTACAATAGAGATTATGCCAGCTGGATTCTACAAGATGGTGACAAATATGTCACAATCCTCAAGAAAGCCAAAACACGAAAGTGAGTCTTCCAACTCCTTTAAGGAAGGTAAAGATAGAGAATAGCCTTCTTATTCTAATGGACACCGCGGTGGAGGCAATGGAGCCAAGATAGATTTCCCTCGCTTCTCAAGAGATGATCCAATGAAGTGGCTTAATCAAGTCGGACTTCAATATCAAAGGACAGTGGAGAGACATGAGGTTTCAACTGTAGCATATTATTTAGAAGGTGAGGCCAACCAAAGGCTTCAGTGGCTGTACCGAGCATACAAAGGTGAAGAACACCTTACCCTCACGTTACAAATTCTGGCCAAACATAAATTTTATTTAAAGCCCTCAAAGTGTGTATCTGGGCAAAGAAAAGTAAAATATTTAGGCCATATAATTTCGCCCGAAGGGGTACAGGTAGATCAAGAAAAAATAGAAGCAATGATAAATTGGCCAAAAACTAAAATAATTACTGAATTAAGAGGTTTCCTTAGGCTCACTGGTTATTATAGGAAATTTGTTAAGAATTATGGACACTTTGCGGCATCATTTACTACCTTGCTTAAGATAGGTCAATTCAAATGGGGAGACCAATCGGATCATGCCTTCGAAAAACTCAAGGGAACCAGGAGCACTACACATATTCTAGCCAATCCAAATTTTTCGAAGACCTTTCTTATCGAAACTGATGCTTCAGATGTGGGAATTGGAGCAATCTTAAGCCAATTGGGGAGACCACTAGCATTTATGAGCAAAGATATCAATCCATCCAAACAGGGTGATCTATTAGGAGATTGTGGACTGAAGTTGGCACACAAGTAAAATAAAATTGAGAATAATTGTTAGTTCATAAGACTTTGTCTACCATATAACAGTACAATAATAATTAGGAGGCTTAGCCTACCATAAATATTAACAATAAAATAAAGAAATGAGATACATATTTAACGTGGTAAAACCCTCAATGTGAGGGAAACATCCACGGGAAAATATAGAAGGATTTCACTATAGTGGAAAGAATTTTACAACTTTTCTCTAAACACGAGGAGTGAACAATCTCACACTCTCTTAGAATATGAGAATTACAACTCTCCCACAAACTCTTAAGAAGAAACAATATTTTTCTCTCTGAGAATACAAAGGATTTGGTTGAGAATGGAATGAAGAAAATAATGAAATGAAACATCTATTTATAGGTATGAGATTCACTATGTAAATAGTGAATTCTAATTTTTTATTATTTTCTTTTATGTATGTGGGACCCACCCACATAATTAATATATTTTTTATATATTCAATTATTGCATCTTTCGGTGCAATAATTAACAATTCACCCATTTGGAAACTTGATTGAAAACCAATCAGTTTCCACACCCTCCGTTCTATTTTTCCGTCTTCAAGCTGCTTATGTTTCTGCTAAGCCATAAGAGGATCTACACCATATAAACTTATCAGTATTGATGGCTTGTTCATTACGTCTACAAGATTTTCATTGGTGTGTACTTTCAACAAGTCCACACTGTTGGGGCGGATGTGGGAACCTTAGGGTCGGATCAGTGTCCCGCGTAGTGGAAGTGGGTCTAACCCGTGGATATCAAGCATGAGTGTTATTTTAAATAATTTAATGGAATACTATATTCCATTACGAGTGTATATAAAAAAACGGAGGCTGAATTGGAGTCTGAAAACTCAAAAACGGATAGAAACAAGTTTCAACGCTCGCGCATGCTATAGTGCACATGAACAGTACAGACACCCACTGTACGCAGTGCGCGCGCACTGTTCACCCAGTACTGATTCCATTTTTTTAAACAATCATCTTTCATTCCAGAGAGCTGAAATGAGAGCTTATTCTTAGAGTTTTTAAACCCAATTAATTCCAACTTTCCCTAAACACTTTCAAACACCCAAAATTTATTTTTAACATCAAAATCAACATCGACACATATTATAGAATAAAAATCATATTTTTTTAAATGTCAAAAGTTTTTATAAAAGCATAAATTTATTGAAAGTACGCACTTGCGTAAATGTTGAATCCAAGACACAAACTAAATTAGAATCCCACAATGAAATAATTCATGAACAATTCTAGGTCACTCAAATGTTGTCAAGTGATTTAAGAATAGTATCCAGCTCCAAGATTTAATATAGAGTTCCAAACTCTAATTTAAATTTACATCCAAGATAAATATTTTGACCAAATCACAAGAAATTATGTTTATACTTCCAAAGCATCCGTACAAAATTAATTAGCCTGATTTCAACATCAAGCTATTTTATTATGTATCCATAAAATAATTCAGCACTATATGTCTCACTAATGATAATTTACTAATGAAAACATAGCTTTTGGAAAAGATCAAACCTACCTAGCAAGCTTGATTTCAAGATCCAATCTTCTTCTCCTTGTTGAAATATTTTGGAGAACTTCCAAAGCTACCAAGTTTGGTTCCAAGATCCAATCTTATTCTCATTGTTATTGTAGAGAATTCCCAAAGCTAGCAAACTTGGTTCCTGTAGGAGCGAAGCGGGGTTTACCGTTATGCCTATGATGCTCGGCAACCACGACATTGTTGGGCTCGCAGCCCGTAGAGAGTACGGAGTAGCACGTGGGGGATAAAATCATAGAATGAAGGAGTCACCACCCCGTGTGAACTGGGAAAGGTTTAAGGCCGCACTCACCCCTCGCAAGGGAAGACCTCAAACCGTTGGGTTCGGAATGGTCCCTTACTTATGCCAGTATAATGGACGGGTTCACACAATGGTATAGCCAAATCTTATGCAGTTCATGCAAGAAAAGCGAATAAAAAATGTAACAACATACCCAACCAAAATAATAGTCACAATAACATGATTCCAAAGGCATATTAAATTAAGAAATACGAGGTGCGACAACAAAAATTAAAATAAACAATCAAAATCAAATAAAGCGTCAATAAATAAATAGCAAAAATGGGGGTTGATCACGAATATATGAATATTTTCCGAGTGGCGCGTGGAGTTGTATCCTAAGTACAGACCGCACTACCATCTATTCAGATTCGGCTACGGAATTTATGTCTGGGTTTCCATCTGATATACCATAAGGGATAATAACATACATAATCATCAATGCAATGTAATCGGACATAAAGAATATACGTGAAATAATAAAATAATGATAAATAGACGAAAAGATAAATAATAAAATAAAGGCAAAATAATAAAATAACCATAAAAGTAAAAAAAAATGATAAATAACAAAATGCTAAAGAAAGGAAAAAAAATGTGACTAGAAATTTGCCGTCTTTGATGTAGGACTTCGCATACCCGGCTGAACGTAATTCACGTCTAGCCAGACATCCAGCGTCCGGAACTATGAAAATAAATGTGGTAAGGGTGTCCTCAGGTCTTACCTTTTAAGTTACTTTCTCGGAAGTGCGTTAGGCCATCACCGGAAGGATCGCTGGTTCGCTATTTGTGCTTACTATTTTGCAGTTTTCCGGATTCTGTTTTGCTGTTTCTGGTTGCTATTTTTTGGTTACTGTTTTACTCTTTTCTGGTTACTGTTTTCTTGGTTGTTTTAGCTGCTGTTTTTGGGTGTTTTGGGTTGTTTTTTTTTTTTTTTTTTTTTTGGCTGCTGTTGTTTTAGTGTTTTGGGCTGCTATTTTTAGTATTTTGACTGTTATTTTTTGGGATGCCATTTTTGGTGTTTTGGCTGCTGTTTTTTGGTGTTTTTTTCGATGATGAGAAGAAATGAGGGCCTAGGTTTTTTGTGTATTTGCCGTTCAAGAAAGAAGAGAAGAGCCTAGGGTTTTCAAGTTGTTTTTGTCATCCCAGCCTCATTTTTTTATGATGATTTGGTCCCATTTTATAATGATTTGAAAGGATCTCCAAATAGGGAAACAAATCATGTAAATTTGGGAAATTTTTTTTGGGAAAAAATCTTATAAATTTGGTAAGGATGAGATTTCAAATCTTGTTAAATTGGTGAGGATGAGATTTCAAATCTTGTTAAATTGGAAAATGTTAATGAGGGGATTTGAGCTTGTAGATTGCATGGGGTTTATGGTGGATGGTGTGGGCTTGCATGGGCCGATTCATAGGTTGTAGGGTGGATGGGCTAAATGGGTTGCAGGGTGGATGGGCTAAATGGGTTACAGGGGCCGAGTGCATGGGTTGCAGGGGGTTTTGGGCTGTGGCTAAGGTTTGAAACAGAAACTGACTGGGCGAACCCGAGGCTGGCTAGTGAGTTCGAATCCAATGAGGTGATAATTTTAGAGGTTTTCCTTCCTTCCGTCATTCGTTTTTTCACAACTTCCGTAACTTTTCAGGTAGTGCCTCCATATGAGGCTCATCATCGGGCTCATGCAAAAAATACAGTGCCTACAGTCGTCCCCACTTTGATGGGGCTTATGCTGTGTGTGACAGTGAAAACCCTATCAAAGTCATGCATGCATTTTTTACTTACTTGGTTCGTCGGCCGTTGCCGGACTTACCTGTTGTTTCGCTGCTTTTGCGAGATGCTTCGATCTTTGGGATTTATTCCCAAACTGAGTTGATTTGATGGCGAGATGCTTCGACCCCTGGGATTCATCTTTACGAGATGCTTCGATCTCTAGGATTTATTCCCGAACTGAGTTGATCTTATGGCGAGGTGCTTCGACCCTTGTGACTCATCCATGCGAGATGCTTCGATCTCTATAATTTATTCCCGAACTGAGTTGATTTGATGGCAAGTTACTTCGACCCCTGAGATTCATCCCTGCAAGATGCTTCGATCTCTAGGATTTATTCCCGAACTGAGTTGATTTTACTAACAAACCCGTGTTAGTAAATCTTTACCAGTAACTTTATTTAAGGATATACATCTTATAGTGCGCTTCCCAATATCAATTACAAACTAC
The DNA here is from genome assembly GCA_019454045.1 of Zanthoxylum bungeanum. Lineage (NCBI taxonomy): Eukaryota > Viridiplantae > Streptophyta > Magnoliopsida > Sapindales > Rutaceae > Zanthoxylum > Zanthoxylum bungeanum. The sequence goes on along the minus strand of SKCR01010893.1, from coordinate 55,560 downwards.
GTTGTAACTGCCCATTACATTGTAAATCCTAGGGTCTTTGTCTAATATACACGTATCACTAAACCAGATTCAGTTTGGATCTAATCGTAATCAGATATCTAATCATAATTAGATCGAATAAGTGTATAAAAGACAAGGGTGCTACAATTAAATTAGTAATATTATGGAAAATAGAATTGCTCATATTTATGAATCGGACATAAATACGATATGGATTGGCACTCTGAGCACCAACCCTAATAAAAGCGACTTCACGATACATGACGCCAACGGGGTAAAAAGGGTATGCAAATATATGATACTTGGTTAACCAAAGCCAAAGCCAAAGCCACGGACACTACAAGGCATTGTTTTGGGGCCGATTCTCTATCCCCAATGGAGTCACCATCTGTAGTAGCGAAGTGGGGTTTACCGCTATGCCTATGATGTTCGGCGACCACGACATTGTTAGGCTCACAGCCCGTAGAGAGTAAGGAGTAGCCCGCGGGGGACTAAACCGGAGAATAAATGAGTCACCACCTAGTGTGAACTGGGAAAAGATTTAAGGCCGCACTCACCCCTCGCAAGGGAAGACCTCAAACCGTTGGGTTCAGAATGGTCCCTTACTTATGCCAGTATAATGGACGGGTTCACACAATGGTATAGCCAAGTCTTATGAAGTTCATGCAAGATAATTCAAATAAACACACAAATTTACACACCCATAAACATTAATATAAATAAAAGCAAATTAAATCAAGAAATACAAGGTACAATAACAAGAGTTATAATAATCAAAAGCAAATAAAGCGTCAATAAATAAATAGAGAATAAAAAGGGGGATTACTCACGCATATATGGGTATTTCCCGAGTGGTACATGGAGTTGTATCCCAAGTACAGACCGCACTACCGTCGATTCAGATTCGGCTACATAATTTACGTCTGGATTTCAATCTGATATACCTGTAGGCACTGCATTTTTACACATAAATCCCTATGATGAGTCTCATTTTGGAGACACTACCTTTTAAGTCACGGAGGTCACGGGAAACGGACATCGGAAGGGGAAATTCAGAATAAACAAGGTTCACTGTTTTCGTTAGTGCTGCGTTCGTGTTTACGTTCGAACGTCAAACGGATTGCGGGCTTTCGTGCCGCGTTCGAGGAGCGTTCGAACGGTGTCGGTAATTCTGGTTTTGCTGCTAGCCTCACATCCAGCCCAATTAGCCCCCCAAAGCCCATAAAACACATCCCAATTTAAATAAATAAATATTAAGTAAAACATTAACTAAATAAGATAATAATTAAATTAATAAATAATTAAATAAAACATATACCAAACATAAAATAAGCAATTACCAACTTAAACTAAAATCATGCCTAAATTAAACAAATCACATACTAAATCAAAATATAATCATACCAAGTTAAAATCAATCAACCAATATATTATTCCTAACTTAAAATATTGTATTCCTAAACCAAGCCAATCAAATATTCAACCTTCCTATCTAGCCAAGATTTGTCCCCCCCTCAATCTTGACTTCCCTTAACCAAACCAAATCAAATCCCTCTTTAATTAGCCAAATCCCTTTCCTTGTCAAGCCCAACCCTTTTGCCTATAAAAAGAACCTTTCACCAACCTTCTCAACCCTAGTCCCTAGTCCCTAGCTCATACACAACACACAAGAAAATTACATGAAGAAGACACCCAAAAAACAGTAAGCAAAAGATAAAGAGGAAACGGCAGCGAAACCACAAGGAAACAATAGCAAAAGACGGAGAACGACGACTCAAAATAGTAAGACAACGAACGAGAACAGTGAACCAGTGAACCGGGAGAGTTGCGGAGCATCCATCCTTCCGACGATCGTGTACCGTACATCCGAGAGGTGATTTAAAAGGTTAGACCTGAGGGTACCTTTTCATTAGTTTATATTCTTTTTTTTTATTATTATTATTGAATTCTATTCGCATGAGAGTCGTTTATGGATGCATGTTGTGGCTTGAATGAAATGGAAGAGTGTCGTCTCTTGTGGTATATAGGATGGAAACCCAGACGTAAATTCCGTAGCCGAATCCGAATGGACGGTAGTGCGGTCTGTACTTGGGATACAACTCCACGTACCACTTGAGTAAACGGCACCTTCTCTTATTTTGTGTTGCTTTTATTTATTTATTTTTCGTCACTTAAATTTTGCATGTTGCTTATTTATGCATGACTCAATCGAGCGCATAGGCTTAGTAAGTGGAATGAAAGATCCCCTATGGGGAGGGGTTAAAGCCCTTTACCACGATGCTTTGCCGCACCGGTTGACGTGTGTTCGGTTGGATGCAAGACACGTTCAATCGGACATACTTAGAATAATATGATTGTCTTTATGTTTGTATGCATGATGTGATGTGACGCGCATGGGCTTAGTATGTTGGTCTAAAGGTCCTTTCTTTGAGAGATCAAGAGCCCCAAAAGGCCACCTTTACGGCAGTACTTCACCGCGCCCCTTTATTTTGTTGTTTATGTATTGCGTCCCATTTCATGCATAAGGTATGTTCCCGTTCGAACGCGTTTACGAACGCAACTCGAACGCGCATGCGTTTTTGCCTTATCATGCATCAGGTCTCATTTCCGTTCGAACACGTTTACGAACGCCATACGAACGTGAGCATTCTGTTTCATTTCCGTTCGAACGCGTTATCAAACGCCATACGAACGCGAGCATTCTGTTTCATTTCCGTTCGAACGCGTTATCAAACGCCATACGAGCGCGAACCTTCTGTTTACCGTTCGAACGCGTTTACGAACGCTACACGAACGCGCACACACTGAACTGAGTCTGTCTTATCATATTCATGCATAATTGCCTCTTGGTTGATCTTTCTTGTGTTATATAGCCAACCGTATTATTTGTATTCCTGCATTTATCCATTCTATGTGTTCTTGGGATTGTATTCAAGCATGATTAGGCTGTTAGCATGCTATTTGGTTAATAGGTTCATGAGATAGTACTCAAGCATGATTATGTTGTTCTTAGTTTTCCATATCATAGGATTGAAATATGTTCATGAGATTGCCATGTGATGTTGCATGTTGTGATGAACTTTTTGATGTATGCATATGAATTTAGAAGCATTATATTTTTGGAAATAAATGTTATTTAAGCCTGGTTAAATTATTACATAAATCCTTTTATTACAAGTGACATAAGTAAGGGACCATTCCGAACCCAACGGTTTAGGGTCTTCCCTTGTTAGGGGTGAGTGCGGCCTTAAATCTCATTTTCCCGGTTCACACCGGGTGGCGACTCCATTACTCTCCGGTTTAGTCCCCCGTGGCTACTCCGTACTCCCAACGAGGCCGCGAGCCTAGGACAGAAAAGCGTCGCCCAGGTTCTGTTGTCCACAGTCTGGCGACTCCACTGGGGATAGAGAATTGGCCCCGAAATATTGACTTGTGATGTTTGGATTTATGTTTTAATTGACCGTGTCTATAGTGGATAAAGTGAGGGTTTAATCAAAGGCATTTTTAGGCTAGGTAATGGTTTGGTGTCTTCCTTCATTCACTACCTTTCTAGAAGGAAAAGCTGTGAAGGCACCTAGATAGCCATCTACTCGTAGCCTATTGTGATGGACTAATTTGGATGAATCGTTGTTTATTCCTGACAACAAGCGATAAGAGCCTAAGAGGCTTGGGTATTTAAGTGAGCCTCGCTCCACCTTCCCTCTGGGGGATCTACAACGGGAAATCCATTTGACAGTCCGTCACACACCATAGCTCATTGGCATGTACCTTAGTGTATAAAAAAGGGCGCGCTCACTTGGTTGCTCGAACCCTTGAATGGGGAGACCTAGTTGTGGGCCATCCTTCGCCGGTGAGAGCCTTTGTCTATACTCTTGCTAACCCACCCATAGACCGGGTTGGCTAAAGTAACAATTATTTCCTTGAGTATGTGCTTGTGGACCATCCTCATTTGGACGCAGTTGGACCATTGTCAGAAATGCGGACTTGCTGGGCCATTTAAACTGGGGCGAGTTCGTACCTTATGACCATTGGACCCAAAGCTTCTGAAATTTTGATGGGCCATTCTGTAGAAATTATTACGTTATGTTTGCATTATCTTTCTTCTATGCTTGTGTTTGGGAACATTGTCGTTTGGATCCATTTGGACCATTTGTCATGGGATATGGGCTTGTTGGGCCATTTAAACCGGGACAAGAACGTACCTTATGACGATTGGGCCAAAGGCTTCTAAATATTGATGGGCCACCTTGTGCTTGTGTTCGGAACGTTACCATTTGGATTTTGTTGGGCTCCTTGCCATGAGACGTGAACTTGTTAGGCCATTTAAACTGGGATGAGTTCACTCCTATGACAATTAGCCCGAAAGCTTCTAAAATGATAACATGTCGATTTGTGTGAAAATTTTAATTGATTTAGTATATTATATATGTTACATGCACCCCATGCACCCCATGCATACATATACCATGTTACCCAATTTTGTCTTGAGAGCCATCATAGATACCCGTTGATTAGGGAATATGGCAGACTTGTCAAAAGACCAAGCAGCCACCAAGAGTACCGGCAAAAGACCTAACCCAACAGAATAGGAAACCTAATCATGCATGCATGCATACATATAACATATTTGCATCCTTTTTGTGTTTGTTCTGTTTTGTAATAACAGGTTTCAAAAGAGAAAAAGAAAAAGCGTCAAATACAAGCCAACCAGAAGTAGCAACAGAACAGTGTCAGCAGTCTTCAGGAATGAATCATAGGGGCGAGGCCCATATCAGTATCAGTCTGGGGGCGAGGCCCATAGCAGTATCAGTCTGGGGGCGAGGCCCACATCAGTATCAGTCTGGGGGCGAGGCCCATATCAGTATCAGTTCAGGGACGAGGCCAATATCAGTATCAGTCTGGGGGCGAGGCCCATATCAGTATCAGTCTGAGGGCGAGGCCCATAATAGTATCAGTTCAGGGGCGAGGCCCATATCAGTATCAGTCTGGGGCGAGGCCCATAGCAGTATCAGTCTGGGGGCGAGGCCCACATCAGTATCAGCCTGGGGGCGAGGCCCATATCAAGTATCAGTTCAGAGGCGAGGCCCATATCAGTATCAGTCTGGGGGCGAGGCCCATATAAGTATCAGTCTGGGGGCGAGGCCCATATCAGTATCAGTTGGGGGCGAGGCCCATATCAGTATCAGTCTGGGGGCGAGGCCCATATCAGTATCAGTTCAGGGGCGAGGCCCACATCAGTATCAGTTTAGGGTTGAGGCCCACATCGGTATCCGTTTCGATGAATGAATCCCAGGGTCGAGGCCCACATCGTCAGAGTTTCGGGAATGAATCCCAGGGCCAAGGCCCACGTCATCAGAATTTGGAATGAATCCAGGGAATGAATCCCCGGGCCGAGGCCCACATCAGCAGAATTTTGGAATGAATCCAGAGAATGAATCCCAGGGCCGAGGCCCGCATCAGCAGAATTTTGGAATGAATCCCAGGGCCGAGGCCCGCATCAGTAGAATTTTGGAATGAATCCCAGGGTGAGGCCCACATCAGTTTGAGGGCAATGCCCACATCAGCATCAGTATGGGGGCGAGGCCCATGTCAGTAGCAGTTGGGGCCGAGGCCCACTTCAGCAATCAGTTTTGGGGATGAGTCTCAGGGTCGAGGCCCACATCAAACACAGTTTGGGATGAATCCCGAGGGTCGAGGCCCACTTCAGCAATCAGTTTTGGGGATGAGTCTCAGGGTCGAGGCCCACATCAAACACAGTTTGGGATGAATCCCGAGGGTCGAGGCCCACATCAGCATCAATCTGGGGGCGAGGCCCATGTCAGTAGCAGTTGGGGCCGAGGCCCACTTCAGTTTTGGGGATGAGTCCCAGGGTCGAGGCCCACATCAAACACAGTTTGGGAATGAGTCCCAGGGTCGAGGCCCACATTACATCAGTATCAGCATTGCCGGGTATGGCATTTTGGGGGCGAGGCCCATATTACATCAGATCAGTTCTGCCGAGAATGGCACTCCGAGAATGGAGATATAGTCCGGGAATGGGCAGTTCAAGAATGAACAAGTCGGAAATGACACTCCGAGAATGGAGATATAGTCCAGGAATGGGCAGTTCAAGAATGAACAAATCGGAAATGACACTCCGAGAATGGAGATATAGTTCGGGAATGGACAGTTCAAGAATGAACAAGCCGAGAATGGCAATCCAAGAATGGAGCAGAGTTCAAGAATGAACAAGTCGGAAATGACACTCCGAGAACGGAGATATGGTCCGGGAATGGACAGTTCAGGAATGAACAAGCCGGGAATGGCACTCCAAGAATGGAAACACAGTTCGAGAATGAACAAGCCGGGAATGGCACTCCAAGAATGGAAATACAGTTCAGGAATGAACAAGCCGGGAATGGCACTCCAAAAAATGGAAGCACTGTTCGGGAATGAACCACCTCACAGTAACGGTTCGGGAATGGACCACCTCACAGTAACAGTTCAGGAATGGACGTCTCACAATAACGGTTCGGGAATGAACACCTTACAGTAACGGTTCGGGAATGGACCACCTCACAGTAACGGTTCGGAAATGGACCACCTCGCAGTAACGGTTCGGGAATGAACCACCTTACAGTAACGGTTCGGGAATGGACCACCTTACGGCAACAGTTCGGGAATGGACCACATCACAACACGGTTTGGGAATGAACCAGGGGTCACAGCACCTCACCACCCAAATCAACTCAACACATGGTAAGTCAAGTGGCAGCTGGCGAGCCAGGTAAGTAGAATGCATTGCATAACTTTGATAGGATTGTCACTGTTGCACATTACACAAGTCCCATCAAAGTGGGGCGACTGTAGGCACTGCATTTTTACACATAAGTCCCTATGATGAGTCTCATTTTGGAGACACTACCTTTTAAGTCACGGAGGTCACGGGAAACGGACATCGGAAGGGGAAATTCAGAATAAACAAGGTTCACTGTTTTAGTTAGTGCTGCGTTCGTGTTTACGTTCGAACGTCAAACGGATTGCGGGCTTTCGTGCCGCGTTCGAGGAAGCGTTCGAACGGTGTCGGTAATTCTGGTTTTGCAGCTAGCCTCACATCCAGCCCAATTAGCCCCCCAAAGCCCATAAAACACATCCCAATTTAAATAAATAAATATTAAGTAAAACATTAACTAAATAAGATAATAATTAAATTAATTAAATAATAAAATAAAACATATACCAAACATAAAATAAGCAATTACCAACTTAAACTAAAATCATGCCTAAATTAAACAAATCACATACTAAATCAAAATATAATCATACCAAGTTAAAATCAATCAACCAATATATTATTCCTAACTTAAAATATTGTATTCCTAAACCAAGCCAATCAAATATTCAACCTTCCCTATCTAGCCAAGATTTGTCCCCCCCCTCAATCTTTGACTTCCCTTAACCAAACCAAATCAAATCCCTCTTTAATTAGCCAAATCCCTTTCCTTGTCAAGCCCAACCCTTTTGCCTATAAAAAGAACCCTTCACCAACCTTCTCAACCCTAGTCCCTAGTCCCTAGCTCATACACAACACACAAGAAAATTACAGGAAGAAGACACCCAAAAACAGTAAGCAAAAGATAAAGAGGAAACGGCAGCGAAACCACAAGGAAACAATAGCAAAAGACGGAGAACGACGACTCAAAATAGTAAGACAACGAACGAGAACAGTGAACCAGTGAACCGGGAGAGTTGCGGAGCATCCATCCTTCCGACGATCGTGTACCGTACATCCGAGAGGTGATTTAAAAGGTTAGACCTGAGGGTACCTTTTCATTAGTTTATATTCTTTTTTTTTATTATTATTATTGAATTCTATTCGCATGAGAGTCGTTTATGGATGCATGTTGTGGCTTGAATGAAATGGAAGAGTGTCATCTCTTGTGGTATATAGGATGGAAACCCAGACGTAAATTCCGTAGCCGAATCCGAATGGACGGTAGAGCGGTCTGTACTTGGGATACAACTCCACGTACCACTTGAGTAAACGGCACATTCTCTTGTTTTGTGTTGCTTTTATTTATTTATTTTTCGTCACTTAAATTTTGCATGTTGCTTATTTATGCATGACTCAATCGAGCGCATGGGCTTAGTAAGTGGAATGAAAGATCCCCTATGGGGAGGGTTAAAGCCCTTTAGCACGATGCTTTGCCGCGCCGGTTGACGTGTGTTCGGTTGGATGCAAGACACGTTCAATCGGACATACTTAGAATAATATGACTGTCTTTATGTTTGTATGCATGATGTGATGTGACGCGCATGGGCTTAGTATGTTGGTCTAAAGGTCCTTTCTTTGAGAGATCAAGAGCCCCAAAAGGCCACCTTTACGGCAGTACTTCGCCGCGCCCCTTTATTTTGTTGTTTATGTATTGCATCCCATTTCATGCATCAGGTCTGTTCCCGTTCGAACGCGTTTACGAACGCAACTCGAACGCGCATGCGTTTTTGCCTTATCATGCATCAGGTCTCATTTCCGTTCGAACGCGTTTACGAACGCCATACGAACGTGAGCATTCTGTTTCATTTCCGTTCAAACGCGTTATCAAATGCCATACGAACGCGAGCATTCTGTTTCATTTCCATTCGAACGCGTTATCAAACGCCATACGAATGCGAACCTTCTGTTTACCGTTCGAACGTGTTTACGAACGCTACACGAACGCGCACACACTGAACTGAGTCTGTCTTATCATATTCATGCATAATTGCCTCTTGGTTGATCTTTCTTGTGTTATATAGCCAACCGTATTATTTGTATTCCTGCATTTATCCATTCTATGTGTTCTTGGGATTGTATTCAAGCATGATTAGGCTGTTAGCATGCTATTTGGTTAATAGGTTCATGAGATAGTACTCAAGCATGATTATGTTGTTCTTAGTTTTCCATATCATAGGATTGAAATATGTTCATGAGATTTCCATGTGATGTTGCATGTTGTGATGAACTTGTTGATGTATGCATATGAATTTAGAAGCATGATATTTTTGGAAATAAATGTTATTTAAGCCTGGTTAAATTATTACATAAATCCTTTTATTACAAGTGACATAAGTAAGGGACCATTCCGAACCCAACGGTTTGAGGTCTTCCCTTGCGAGGGGTGAGTGCGGCCTTAAATCTCATTTTCCCGGTTCACAACCGGGTGGCGACTCCATTACTCTCTGGTTTAGTCCCCCGTGGCTACTCCGTACTCCCAACGAGGCCGCGAGCCTAGGACAGAAAGCGTCGTCCAGGTTCTGTTGTCCACAATACCGTAAGGGATAATAACACACATAACCTCAATGAATCTAAACGGTCATAAAAAAGGGCGAAATAATAAAATAACAATAAAAGTAAATAGACAAAAGCTAAATAGCAAATATAAATACGGAATAATAAATAACGATGAATGTAAATAAATAAATAATAAGATAAATAAGACTAAATAGATAAAAATAATAATAATAAAATGCCGAAGATGAAAAAAATAATGTGACCAGAAATTTGGCCGTCTTTAATGTAGGACTTCGCATACCCGGCTGGACGTATTTCACGTCCAGCCAGACATGTCGTGTCCGAAACTATAAAATAAATATGGTAAAGAGTGCCCTCAGGTCTTACCTTTTATGTTTCTTTCTCGACAGTGCGTTAGGCCGTCGCCGGAAGGTTCGAAGCTGGTTCGTTGTTTGCTGTTTCTGGTTCGCTATTTCACTCGCTGTTCTGCTATTTTCTGGTTCTTATTTGCTGTTTGCTGTTTTTGGTGATTTTGGGCTGCTGGTTTCACTATTTTTCTTGCTGTTTTTGCCTCACTATTTTTGCGGTTATGGTCATTATTTTTGCTGGTTTGAGGGTTGCTGTTTTCACAGTTTAGGGGCTGTGTTTTTTTTTTTTTGCGGTAATTAGCTGCTGGTTTGGTTGGCTTAGGTGATGTCGGTTGTTTGTTATTGTTTTGGTTTTGGCTATTTTTTATTTGGCTGGTTTGGTTGGCTTAGGTGCTGTCGGTGAAGGGTATTGTATGTGGCTTAGTTTTGTTGTTGTTTTATTCGGTGGAGGGCTATGATTTTTGTTTTTGGGTTGTGTTTCACGTCCAAGGATTAAGAAAAGTCCTAAGGTTTAGTTGATGATTGCCGTATAAGAAAGAAGAAGAAGAAGAGTAGGTTTTTTTTTGTTCACGCCAAGTAGTCCCCCCTAAAGATGAAACTTGGTCCATTTTCATAATGATTTGGATGGATCTCCAAAAAGGGAAACAAATCATGGAAAATTATTTTGGAATATAATCTTATAAATTTGGTGATGGAGATCTCAAATCTTTTTAATTGGAAAGTCTTGATGAGGGAATTTGAGCATGTGTTTTGCATGGATTTCAAATCTTTGCTAAATTGGAAAGTGATTTGAGAGGATTTTAGCATGTGTTTTGCATAGGGTTTTAGCTATTTGGGAAGGTTTGGGCGTGTAGATGGTGGATTGTATGGGCCTTGGGGGTGTGGATGGTGGATTGTATGGGCCTTGTGTGTTGTTTGGCGTGGGCATGGATTGTATGAGCTTTCATGGGTTGCAGGGGTTTTGGGCCAGGGCTAAGGTTTGAAACATAAACTGACTGAGCGAATCCAAAGCTGGCTAGTGAGTCTGAATCCAATGAGGTGCTAATTTTGGTGTTTTTTCTTCCGGCATTCGTTTCCCGTGACTTCCATAACTTTTCAGGTAGCGCCTTCATACAAGGCTCGTCATCAGGCTTATGCAAAAATGTAGTGTCTACAGTAGTGGAATTTGTGTTTTTACTAAAAAAAATAACCATGCTTTTACTAAGTAACCAGACATCTTGTCTTACCAAGCAGTGATTGTTCGCGTAAAATGGTAGAGCTTGAGTTTGTAAAAAAGATATATTTAAATAAGTTCGATTTTTTAGCCTCTCTAACTGGAGCAATTAAGTCTGTATAGGTGTTTTAACACTTAGTGCCCTAAGGTCAACTGGTCTGGGAGTCCTTGGTCCAAAACTCGTTACATGGGTTAAAGAGAAAGCTTAAGGAAATCAGACATTTTTTCTTTTTAACATCTGAGATCCGAGCAATTAAGTCCATAGGGGTGTCTTAACACCTAGTGCCCTAAAGCCAACTGGTTTGGGAGTCACTAGCCAAAAGCTCAATACAAGGATTGAAGATGTATTATAAAAAAATTATATTTATAAATAAATTTTCATTGCCAAAATGTGTGAACTGTAATATAAAATTTGGACAAAAATATTACTCTCTTTTCAACAAGACCATGAATATTGTGGGCACAATAAATTGATTAATACCTTGTTTTATGTGTGTATGGAAGAAGGGTAAAAAGTACATGAGAATTTACTTATTTGATCATTCAGAAAGAAAGAAAATAATTATTAATTTGGATAAGAATTTGTCTTTTTTAAAAAAATTTCGCTTAAATTACTAGGGACTAGTAATAAGCTGGTTGGGGGGTGTGATGAACACTAAAAAGTGCACATTTATTAAAAGAAAATTAATCATTTCGCCCTTGTAGTTTCATTAATCCCCTTAATTTAGTATATTTGTAAAATAATAATTAAATTTATGTTTTATATTTTTATTGTAATTTCTATTTCTTATGTAGGTGAAATAATACTTTGGACACATAACTAGAAAAATGGACATGACATTTGGATCTTGGAGGCCAAAAACTTGAAAGGGCGTTCTAATAGTGTACAAATTCAGAAATTTCATCCCTGTGCAATTTTCGTATTTTTTCCATGACGTTTGACTTCGATATCAGATTGAAATAATTCTAGTTGCAGATGAAATAAGACTCAAAGATCTAAAACTTTGTTGTTGATAAGATTTTCAAGTTCTAAAGTTTTCAAAGCCAAAATTGATAAAAATCCAAACTGTATTATGTAAAATTATTAAAGCAAAAAAAAAACAAGAAAAAAACAAAAATAAATAAAAAAGCAAAAGCAATTATTTCCACCTTTCGGTGGAAAACAGTTACGATTGCTTACATCTTGTAAATTGCAAGCTGTTAGTAGTTGGAATTTGCAAGAGGTGCTGAGCGCCTCTAAAAATAGAGGTGCTCAGCGCATCAGTTGAGGCAGTCTAGATTCCAGAGTTTTCTCAGAAAAGTTATGGATTTGCAGCTCTTGTGTGTTTTATTTTTCTAAAGCTTTCTTGTAATTTTTTTTTTTTTAGTAATATGAAAGTTTTTTTTTTCAAATTATGAGTAGCTAATTTCTTTTGGCTGGGTAAAGGGTGAATCTTTTAAAATGAAAATATAGATTAATCTCACTTATATTATAATATATAATTGTAATATAATGATTAACACTTAATTTAAATTTGGATTAATTATTGACAAACTTTGTTACCGCCTACATGGCTGGTTTTATTTATTTTGTATAATTGAGTACCTAACTGGACTTGTTATAGACAAAAGTTATCATCGCCTTTATGTAATGGCATTTGGGACATTCGGAAGATTTCTTGAAATTTCGACGCGGAACTTAGTTTACGTCCCACCTCAAACAATTTTTAGTAATCAGGTCGTAATCTTTTCATACAATCTCCGATTTTTATGACTTTTATATTGTCGAAAATCTTATACCGAGAGCTACAACTGTCGCGTTAGACATTCTTCTAAATTCGGAACAGAAATGGGTCAAAAATCACAAATTCCATGACTGCTACAGTAATTTCGGGATTAGTCTAGAAAAAGGATGAGGTGGCATAATCATAACCATTCATTCTATCACAAAATCAGCCCATCTTTGCCTATAAATAGCATACTATTCACTCATCTTCTCTCAAGCAAAAAATGTGGGTTATGGTTTCAAAAGGAGTTCAAATTTTCTTCATCTTCTTGGAATATTTTTATGAAAGGGTGTAGGACACAGATATTGGACGACGTTGTTTCAGGTTCGCGGCCTGGTTGGGAGTACGGAGTAGCCCGCATGGGAGCTAAACCGGAGAAATAACATGGAGTCGCCACCCGGTGTGAACCGGGAAAATGATTTAAGGCCGCACTCACCCCTCGCAAGGGAAGACCTCAAACCGTTGGGTTCGGAATGGTCCCTTACTTATGCCACTTGTAATGATATGATTTGTGCAATAATTTAATCGAATCTAGCAACATATATTTCCAAGGGTATTCTATTTCTAAGTTCACATGCATATAAACAAAGCTCGTATCTATGTTTGCCAATAACCTATTTGCATATAACCTATGTCTAAACTTGCATGCGTAAAGGTAAATTGAAATAACGACAAACACATAATTTCACAAACACATTACATTGATGATCATGGAAATGCAAATGGACAATGATTGTACAAGCATGCATATTAAAGAGAGGCGATTAAACACATGGTGTAAATAGATAATTAAAGAGGTAATTGAACATTAAAATGAACGTGCAATGATGCGATGCAAAAGATAGACAATGAGAATGAAAGAAACGAGATGTGATGTATGCCCACATCTATATAGGACTTCAAGTGTCCGATTAAACGTATCTCACGTTCAATCGAGCGTACTTTGTCCGGCGCGGCAAAACATCATGGCAAAGGTAGCCCCTCGGCTTTCTATCCCTCAAAATAGAGGACCTTTAATCCAACTTGATTTTCTCATGCGCATTGCAATATGATGTATGATTATGGAATGAGATGACATACAGAAAGCAAATAACGGAATAATAAAAGGTGCGGCAAAGTATTGTCGTAAAGGTAGCCTTTTGGACTTTTCTTCTCTCAAATAGAGAACCTTTAGACCAACATAATAAGCCAATGCGCATTACATTACAATGCATATAAGATAAAGACAACAATATATGACATTGTATGCTCGGTTGAACATATCTCACATTCAACCAAACATATTTCGTCCGGCGCGGCAAACGTCGTGGCAAAGGTAGCCCTTAGGCTTTTTATCCCTCAAAATGGAGGACCTTTAATCCAACTTGATTTTCCCATGCGCACTATATCATCAACACACAAACACACAACATACGTAAAGTAAATGGCAGAATAATAAAATGCGAATAATAAACGAACAAGATAAAAAAGCAAAGTGAAACATGTGCCGTTTGCTCAAGTGGTACGTGGAGTTGTTTCCTAAGTACAGACCGCACTACCGTCCATTCGGATTCGGCTACGGAATTTACGTCTGGGTTTCCATCCTATATACTACAAGAGACGACATATTTTCCCATCCATTCAAAGGCGACAACATGCATCCACAAGCGACTCTCATGCGAAGAAAATAAATAAAACAATTAAAAGGTGAATGAAAATAAATAAGAAAAGTGCCATCAGGTCTAACCTTTTAAATCGTCTCTCGGAAGTACGGTACAACGGTCGTCGGAAGGGTTGATGCTTTGCAACTCCTTCGGTTCACTGGTTCAACATTTTCCCTCGCTGTTTTGCTGTTTGGGCTGCTGTTTTTACCCCGTTTCACTGATGTTTTGCTTCAGTTTTCAGTCACTATTTTGCGGTAAAAGGCTATTTTTTTGCGGTAAAAATGCTTCTATTTTTAATGTAATTTTAAGGGTTTTAAAGTGCAGTTTTTGTTCACTATTTTTGGTGATTTTAGGCTGCTGTTTCAGGGTATTTGGGCTGCTATTTTTGGGTTAATTTGGTGACTATTTTAGTCAGTTTTTGTTGGTTTCTATTAAGGTCCCATGATCAATAATAAGCATGAAATATGTGCGAATACAAATCGAAGAAGTTGCGGAATACTCACATCGATCGGTTGAGCGACGCGGAGATGAACAAAACTTCAAAAACTGCTCAGTGGTTGCTCGGCAGTGAGCTGTGACAGTTCACTGGTTTGGCGTCAATGGTGGTCATTCGTTAAGCTCCAAGCTTCGTCGAATGGCTCTCGGCTCATGGGTGGACTTCCCTATCACCTTCGCATGTCTCGTAAGTGTGCTAGTACTTGAGATTTTGCCACAAAATCCCACTCTAGTGCTTCCCACTGCTCACGTTTTTGTTGAAAACCAGTAAGCTTTTGCCTCTTAGGCGTGAATAGTAGAGAGAAAGAGAGAAGGAGAGATGATGTGTTGTTTTGTGAAATTTGTGTATCTTATATACTAATATGAATTTCAAATTCATTTCACATGAATTTAGCTTTCAAAAAGAAAACCATTAAAGCCATAAATGGCACCAACCACTCACATCACTTCCATCAATCATGAATAGTGACTTGCGTCAATCACTCAAAGTGAAAGACATCCATCACTTGATTGACGAATGATGTGACGCTAGATGCGACTAGCGATTTGACGCTTGATTTGACTTGCGTGCCGCACTCGAATTCGAAATGCGAATGAGCTCGCAAATAATCTCGGGCTCGGGTTTGCTAATTCCAAATTAATGAATTTTCCGTTACGTCTTAATTAAATGATTACGCCTAGCGAAATCACTATTTACGTCACTAACGAATTAATTCTAAATTAACTCGTTCGCCCGAATTAAAATCTAATTTTAATCCCGCGTCGAAATCCAATTTCGTTTAATATATCAAATATATTAATTAATCGATCAATTCCAAATTAATCGTTATCTCTCTTTAAATGATATTTTATCCCAGAAAAAATATCTCCGCAATTAATCCCAGATTAATTTTCTCTCTCTTCTAATTAATCCCAGATTAATTTAGAGTGCGAGTCATACGTCATCGGTGAATCTTTGGGAAGCGACCCATGAGATCCCCGGATATGTTGACAGTAAATTCCGTCGTCGGACTATCCGAACACGTAAGCACCTCGTACTACGTTTATACCGATTTACAAGACAAGGTTGGTCTCTAGCAAAGCGCCATGCCTACCCAATTCTCCGGAAATATCCTTACAGAAATAAAGGATCTATATCAGGCGTAGTATACGTAGTATTGCGTATTTCTGTCCAGTATCGGATGATCACGTTCTAGGCCTGGGGCTGGAATTGTGTCTGCCCCGTACGAAGCACATGTCAGATGTTTGGTGACTAGTCTCTATAATCAGATAAACCTGACCTTGTTATTTTATCCCGATAGCTGCAGCATTTAAGAGAACCAGTCCCGTATCCTACGTGACCATCATCTCCACTATGACTGGAGTGATACTTCCGTCTTGACATCACACCCAACTTACTACGATTCTCAATATACCCAGTATTGGCGTACACAGAACCTGTTAAAGCCCTGGATGACCGCAACCAAAGTATATTGATTGTTGCAAGTATTAGCGGTGCAAGTCTCCGGTTAAGACCAAATACACCTACCCTGATTTCGAACTTCCATAGACACATAGTCATACTACCAATGGAATTCCGGGGGAGTCTATCCAGAGCGAAGCTGTTTCCCGTACCATCGGTAAAACACAACCTCCTATTACACTTGCATGAGTATCCTATACCCAAATATATGAGAACTATGCCGTTGTGCCCTCACAACGCGCACAAGTGTAATACTAGTCTTTTACGCATTTATCGATGTCCAATCTTGACAATGCTCTGACTAGGGATATTTAATGATTTATCCTTTGTGACTGATACTGTCTCATATCATTCTCCGTCCAGGAACAAATCATAGGACCACCTCTCATCATTTATATATCTTGGTGATCTAATCACAAATGATAAGAGTGCAATCTCCTTTGTCACATAGTTAATTTGTACAACAACACCATGATCTGTACAAATAGTGACGCTATGGGTCATAATTGTCGAACAATCTCCCACTTGGCCTATAGCCAGTCACTCGAGTGCTTGACACCCGAACTATGTACGGTTGGCTCAAACTGCTGAGAAAAGGCTTTCGTCAGCGCATTTGCATGATTATCATCTGATGCGATTTATTCGATCATCACATCGCCACGATGTATGATCCGAACGAATCAAATGAATATCGAAGTATATATCTGGATCGTTGATGAGACCATTAATTCGTTAGCCTGTGATGTAGCCTAGCTTAGTTGCTAACAGAACTATTCCTAATCTAATTAGGATTTATATCGACCCATAAGGCTTCCATTGCTGCCTCAGCTGCAGTAATAACCCTCATTAGTTGTGTATTCGGTAACAGTATCTTGCTAGGAAGATTTCCAGCTCACTGTACCGTTATTCAAACTGTATAGTACCGTTTTATGACTTGTAGTCATTTTATCGGTTTTAGGAAACTTGCTACAGTGATCCCAGTCACTTCAAGTTCTCATTCTCCATAGACTAAGACAGCATCCTTAGTTCTCTAAGATACTAACGAATGTTCTTAACTTCAATCCAGTGACTATCACTTAGATTGGCCTGTTTGTGACTTCATATGCTCAAAGCGTATGAGAACCAGGTCGTGTACATTTTTCAATGTACGATTCCACGGAGAGTTTTTGAAAGCCAAGCTTTCGCCGATAGTTATTTTATGGGAATATCATTTCCAAGAAATGACATATTATCATTATTTATAGGACAGCCACTATCAGTACGCTCCCACTAACCCTCTTATATACACAAGAATCATTTCGTTTTGAATTAAATCATAAAATATTATGATTACATCAAAACGATAATTCCAAGAACCTATGCTTGCTTCAATCCAAACATGGATCGAATAACCTGCAAACCTTGTTTGCTAGTTTTGGTACGAAAAAATCGACAGGATGTTGTAAACATCCTCCTAAAGGTTTCCTTTTCAGGAAAGCGATTTTCCCGTATAGCTGACATATTTCATAAATGAAACATGCAGCATTAGCAAGCATTATCCAAATGGATTTACCGTGGCAACAGGTAAAAGGTTGAATCGTAGTCAACACAATGTTGATAACGATACCTTTCCCCTAAAATCCTAGCCTTATACGTTGGTATGTTGCCATCCATGTATGTCTTCCTTGAAGACTTATAAGTACCAATAGGCACAATGCCTTGCGGTACATCAACTAGTGTCCAAACTTGTTGATATACATGGAATCCATTTCGAACTCATGACACTTTGTCATAATTGGGAGTCGATACCTTGTATCACTTCCTCATACGTAGTCAGTTGGTATATCTCAAAAGATTAACATCTTTATAAGGTGAGATCAGAAACCCATACCCCAGGTTGTTTTCTGACTCTCTCCGACCTACGCGGTTCTTGTGTATTCGAAGATTAATGTTATAGTTTCATCATTGATGAACTATTTATGTTCCATTAGGATTCGATGCCTGGAATAGTATTACTTCGATTTTCATCGAGTTTTACTATCCTCTCACTTACCACTGCATATCGGTATTCCTCTTAAGAAAACTGCATGGTGAGCAACAATCTAATTGTTCTCAGGTGAGATTTATAAGTACAATACTTATGGTATCCCTAGGATAACCTACAATTGGCAATTATCCAATTTGGGTTCTAGTTTGGTATCATCCAAACATATGCCTAGCGTACCCAAATGTTCAGGAATGTGAAACTCGGTTTCTACCCTGTTCATATCTAATATGATATCTGTCAAACAAATTTTTATGGAACCTTATTCAAAATAAGTTCTGCACTGATAATGCTTATCCGTTGAAGGAAATGGTAGCTCAGAGCGACTTATTATTAACCTTAATCATTTCTGACATAATTCGGTTACTTAGTTCGGACACACCGTCAGAATGACGTGTTCCGGGAGGAGTCCTCATTGAAAGAATACTATACTCTTTCAAATATATTAGAAACTTATTGCTTAAGTATTTTCCATTACGGTCTTAAGTGACGGTATAATACTATAGCCGATCTGTATGTCTATTTCGTGTCGAAACTTTAAAAGTTTTCGATTTGTGTTCTTCAAAAGAAACACATAACCATAACGCGATGCCACATCCGTATAGGTCATGAAATATTCATCTCCACCTCTAGCCTAGCTAGATATGGGCCCACTTGCTTCACTATGAACTAGGGCTTACAGGTCGGTGGCATTTGCACTTTTACCAAGTAAATAGTGTTATAGGCACATTGCGCAATAAACTAGATTCGTAGACTTTATTTGAATGGGATCAAATGTGTCATAGTACCCACTACCTCTCAAAAGTGTTTACTATTTGTTTATTGTGTCCCTGCACAATGCCACAATTAGTTTCTTCTGATCAAATCAGTTTGAGCTATTGTTTGTCATGATATATATTTGAGATTTATTTACATTCAAAAAATAAATTCTGTTATTCACATCTAATGTGTATATCTCAATATCATATTTATATAATAAAACACTTTAGTGTTCTAGAATATAAAGGTTCACCCGCAGCGGGTTAAACACTGATATGGAGATAATGTATTAGTCAAACTAGTTACATTATAACAGTTTCCTAATTTAGGTACACCACCCGAGGTAGTTCCTAACTTAGGTATCTACGGTTAAAACATCAACTTTCGTCCCGCTTCCAATTCACAGATAAATCTCGATTGAAGTCAGTATCCTGTTCAAAACAGATTCTGAACATCAATATATATTTATATCACACTAAGTATCTAAAATCCAATTTTAATACTAGTCTTGAATATATTTATGACAAACATATTTGAAGTCAGAGCCTTGCTCGTCTTCAATTCCTTCATGTCTGCTTTGTTCAAACGGCAGTCATGCTTCCGCGATCCCGTTTGCCACATTTAAGGCAAACATTTTGGGATATGTCATTTATCTTCCTAGAAGATTATAATGATTTTTCCTTTGCCAGTTTCAACACTCCAGAAGCCTTTGGCCAAGCCTTGGCCTTCTAGAATATCGAAGTAAGGTGCGCCTTGCGCTACTTGCCTAATTGCAAACTTTGACTTTGTCTCCTTGAGAATAGTCATTAACTCTCCAAGAGTTATTTATTGCAATTTAGTACTTCTAAAATCTAAGTATATATTTATGAAGATCCTTCAATTTCATTATCATACTTTAAGGATCTAATCCTTAGTTCTGATCAAGAAATTAAGGAGTCTACTGCGACAAGCTTAATGGATTAAGCACTTAAGTTATCATTACATAAATCTTCCAAAGATTATGCTCTACTATTTGCTTAACTCCGGGCTTAGGCATAATATGTTATTTTATCAAATAAAGTAACTTATTATTTTTCCAGGACCATCCTGAAATTTATTCCCAATTTTGAAAATTAAACCATTTAAATACATTTTCCGTAGGATTATGTATTAAACGTCAATCTTTCAATTTAATCTTGATTTTAATAGTCCAACTATTTAATCAACGATTTTGGTCCTATTTAATATAATGATTAAAATCAATTATATTGATTACTATAATCTAATTATAAAATCAACTATAAATGAATAGTTTGAATATAGTCCAACTATTTATTAAAACAACATTTAAATATTAGTCCAACTAACATTTAATTTATTTGACAAATGATGTTTGTTTGAGCGTGTATGGCAAGTAATTAAACGAATATTGAAAATTCAATTCTTGCCTCCCACTATTTTTCGGTGAGCCTCTAACCCTCTGTCGAGTACTCGGGAAACCGTGTTTTCTAGTGGTCTAGGATCCCGTTAAATATTACACAATCTTGACTTTGGCCAACAAATTGTATGATAATTAACTAGGTAGATCTCTAAGATCAATTGGATCCAATCCAATTCCTAGATCTGGTAGGGGGACATCCAAGTCCGAAACATATATCTTATATATTCCAATACATCCAATGTATTACCTAACCTTTTTCCTCTGAATCAACTAAGCCTTGGCTTTGGCACAACAAACTTAGCGATCCCAGTTAAGCGCGACCCATTGACCATGGAAAGCTTCGTAATCAATGTCGATGGACAAGAAGTGGTCTTGACTTTGGCCAACAAACCACAACTTGGACAAGACACTGATATGGAATAAAGCCTTCGTGATTCAAACACATCCTCGACGGAAAAAGGACTTGACTTTGGCCAACAAGCCAATGCCAGTCTCGGATCTTGTGTGAGAATCACTCAATGGAAGGAAAGACGCTTAATATTTAGCGAGGGTTTTTCGAGTGCAAATTGGCAACCAATTTTATTATCTTTGTTAAGGTCTCATCATCATACACCCTTAAACATGCATTCTAAACACATAATAAAGCGCATATGAATAAATAATAATGATATGCGGATGGATATTTTACACAATGATCCTAGATCAAATCTCTCACTTTCTCTCTCCCGCTAGCACAAGTATTACTTCTACCCGTTACACTACGCTTCTAAAGAAACCTCATTTACATTGAGGGGAATAGGTGAGAAGAGAATACAAAGAATATGGAGGTGATAAGGCTGGACACGCAGGTCCAATTAATAAATCAAATTTATTACAATTTCTAAAATTACCCCACCCATCTAATATCCATCCGATATGCATTATTCATGCATCGCAACCATGTATTCACACAAGCATGTTATCAATCAATCTAATCAAATTAATTAATCTGATAATTAGTGATCATCCAATGTTCAAACAACGATTTGATTTTGCTCGAGTTAAACTCATTTTTGCTAATAAGTACTCAAAGTACGAATTCTCGAATTAAATTAAACTACATCATTAAATCCAATTTAATATGCATTCAATTCTAATTCGCTATTTAATTCCAAATTAAATACTACATTTTATTAATGAACTTTTACGACTTAAATTCCAAATTTAATCGTTACGGGTCTCAAAGCCCGATTAACGTCCAACGTCAATTTAATTAAAGTCCAATGGGCTTTTAATTAATTTCTTAAGGCGTGGACTTTTGGTCAACTCGGGTCAAACCGAATAACCAAAATCCAATCCGGGAGTTACCCTATAAGCCTAGAAATCAATCTTGGCCTATTAGGCCCAATTAAACTTTAAAGGTCCATTAAGTCGCATTTGGGCTTTATGGATGCAGTTTTGGGCCTAATTGGATCCAACCAATTTTGCCTAAATCCAACTTAGTATTACCAAGCCCATTAAGCCCATTAACAACTTTAAAGGCCCAAATCCAATTTTAAGCGCATTTAACCAAACACAAAAATTCCAAATTTAATGTTTAATTAAACTAAAGTGTATAACACAATTAATTAACCAATTCAATATTTCTAAAACACCAATTAGCCCAATTAATCATGTTCATCATCATCATCACATGTCCAACACATTTTGATTAAAATCAAACCCAATTACATGCTTCCAAAGTCTCGGCCAAGGAGGGGATTTTATATCCGATTTGGTTTCAATCCAATTAATCCCACAATCGACATTAAATCAACATCCTAATTGATTCTAACTCATCCAATGAATTAAAAAATCAAAATCACCAAGAACACATTAGGGCACTACATTCGGCCAAGCCGAAATATTTGGGGAAAAATGTTCCAAACATTATTTCATCAAATTGATCCAATCAATCATCAATTCAAACACATTTAAGCATATTCATTCATCCAATTTCATCCAAATATGCTCAAAATCAATTTACCCAAATTTTAAGCCTTAAACATTTCATGCTCAAACCTTGCTCTAGATGCCATTGTTGGTTTATATTAAGGTCCCAAGATCAATAATAAGCATGAAATATGTGCGAATACAAATCGAAGAAGTTGCGGAATAATCACATCGATCGGTTGAGCGACGCGGAGACGAACAAAACTTCAAAAATTGCTCACTTGTTGCTCGGTAGTGAGCTGTGACAGTTCACTGGTTTGGCGTCAATGATGGTCCTTCGTCAAGCTCCAAGCTTCGTCGAATGGTTCCCGGCTCATTGGTGGACTTCCCTATCACCTTCGCATGTCTCGTAAGTGTGCTAGTACTTGAGATTTTACCACAAAATCCCACTCTAGTGCTTCCCACTGCTCACGTTTTTGTTGAAAACCAGTAAGCTTTTGCCCCTTGGGCGTGAATAGTAGAGAGAAAGAGAGAAGGAGAGATGATGTGTTGTTTTGTGAAATTTGTGTATCTTATACACTAATATGAATTTCAAATTCATTTCACATGAATTTAGCTTTCAAAAAGCAAACCATTAAAGCCATAAATGGCACCAACCACTCACATCACTTCCATCAATCATGAATAGTGACTTGCGTCAATCACTCAAAGTGAAAGACATCCATCACTTGATTGACGAATGATGTGACGCTAGATGCGACTAGCGATTTGACGCTTGATATGACTTGCGTGCCGCACTCGAATTCGAAATGCGAATGCGCTCGCAAATAATCTCGGGCTCGGGTTCGCTAATTCCAAATTAATGAATTTTTCGTTGCGTCTTAATTAAATGATTATGCCTAGCAAAATCACTATTCACGTCGCTAACGAATTAATTCTAAATTAACTCGTTCGCCCGAATGAAAATCTAATTTTAATCCCGCGTCGAAATCCAATTTCATTTAATATATCAAATATATTAATTAATCGATTAATTCCAAATTAATCGTTATCTCTCTTTAAATGATATTTTATCCCAGATAAAATATCTCCGCAATTAATCCCAGATTAATTTTCTCTCTCTTCTAATTAATCCCAAATTAATTTAGAGTGCGAGACATACGTCATCGGTGAATCTTTGGGAAGCGACCCATGAGATCCCCGGATATGTTGGCAGTAAATTCGGTTGTCGGACTATCCGAACACGTAAGCACCTCGTACTACGTTTATACCGATTTACAAGACAAGGTTGGCCTCTAGCAAAGCGCCATGCCTACCCAATTCTCCGGAAATATCCTTACAGAAATAAAGGATCTATATCAGGCGTAGTATACGTAGTATTGCGTATTTCTGTCCAGTATCGGATGATCACGTGCTAGGCCTGGGGCTGGAATTGTGTCTGCCCCATACGAAGCACATGTCGGATGTCTGGTGACTAGTCTCTATAATCGGATAAACCTGACCATGTCATTTTATCCCGATAGCTGCAACATTTAAGAGAACCAGTCCCGTATCCTACGTGACCATCATCTCCACTATGACTGGAGTGATACTTCCGTCTTGACATCACACCCAACACACTACAATTCTCAATATACCTAGTATTGGCGTACACAGAACCTGTTAAAGCCCTGGACGACCACAATCAAAGTATATTGATTGTCGCAAGTATTAGGGGTGCAAGTCTCCGGTTAAGACCAAATACACCTACCCTGATTTCGGACTTCCATAGACACATAGTCATACTACCAATGGAATTCCGAGGGGGTCTATCCAGAGCGAAGCTATTTCCCGTACCATCGGTAAAACACAACCTCCTATTACACTTGCATGTGTATCATATACCCAAATATATGAGAACTATGCCGTTGTGCCCTCACAACGCGCACAAGTGTAATACTAGTCTTTTACGCATTTATCGATGTCCAATCTCGACAATGCTCTGACTAGGGATATTTAATGATTTATCCTTTGTGGACTGATACTGTCTCGTATCATTCTCTGTCCATGAACAAATCATAGGGACCTCTCATCATTTATATATCATGGTGATCTAATCACAAATGATAAGTTTGCAATCTCCTTTGTCACATAGTTAATTTGTATAACAACACCATGATCTGTACAAATAGTGACGCTATGGGTCATAATTGTCCAACAGTTTTCTCGGTAAATTATGTAGGTTTTCACGATATTTTGTTGGCTTCAAAGGGGTGTGCTACATAGGCTGGATGCAAGGGCTGTTTACGGTGTGTGTGGCTAGGTGCAAGGGCTGGATTTTTTGTAGTTAGGCGCAAGGGCTGTTGAGGTGGCTTTAGCGTGAGGGATGAGGGCTGGTGAGTGGGCATGTGGCGTGAGGCTTTTGTTGATGAGTTGAGGGGCATGTGGCTTACGTGTTGTTGTGAGGAGTGTGAGTGCTTTGTGTGCGTGTGTTTGTGGCGTGAAGCAGGTGGCTTGCTGGAAGGGCAATGGCGTGAAGGATGACGGCTGTTGTGGAGGAGAAAAAGGCATGAGTGTATGGTGAAGGCTTGCTGTGAATGAAGGTGTATTTGCGTGAATGAGTGGCTTACTTGAGGGGCTCTTGATGTGTGGATCCGTGAAGGCTAGTGCTTTAGGGTTTTTGTATTAATCGGTTGAGAGAGAGAGGAAAGAGCTTTGGTGTTTTTTTTGTTTCTTTTTGTTGTTGGTGCCGTGAGTTAGAGCTAGGAGAGGTGAGGGTTGGTTTTGTGTCTCTTTTATAGACAAAGTCTTGGGTGAATCCTTGTTTGAAAAGGAATGAGATTTGTTAATAAAGGTGA
The DNA here is from genome assembly GCA_019454045.1 of Zanthoxylum bungeanum. Classification (NCBI taxonomy): domain Eukaryota; kingdom Viridiplantae; phylum Streptophyta; class Magnoliopsida; order Sapindales; family Rutaceae; genus Zanthoxylum; species Zanthoxylum bungeanum. Next base: position 30,413 of record SKCR01010893.1, on the reverse strand, counting down.
TATCTTTTAATTAGTATTTCATATGGAAAACATCTTTTTAATTAGGGACAAGATTTGGCTTATTTTGGAAGATCATATATTTGATTTACTTTAAATAGGTATGTAATTATTTAGATTTTATTTGATTTGTTTTAATTTCCCATGTGTTAAATATGTGATTTTGTATTTTTGGATGTGTTTTAAGGGCTTGGGCGTGTATGGGCTTTTTTCCTTACGCGTGTGGGCTTGGCTTAAATGGTTTGCGGGGGTTTTGGCCCAAGGTTAAATTGTTTGCGGGGTTTTGGGCTAAAGGTGTTTTAAAACGGAGGTCCAACAAGCGAGCCCGAAGCTAAACAAGCGAACAAAATCCAACAAAAATCCCAATTTCTGACTTTTCCCTTCCGACGTCCGTTTCCCGCGACTTAAAAGGTAGTGTCTCCAAATGAGACTCATAATAGAGACTTATATGCAAAGATGCAGTGCCTACAGTCACCCCCATTTTGATGGGACTTGTGCAGTGTGTGACAATGAAAATCCTATCAAAGTTATGCATGCATTTTTACTGACATGGCTCGCCAGCTGTTGCTTAACTTACTTGTTATCCTGAGATGCTTTGACCTTTGGGCTTTGTTCCAAAATTATATTGAATATGGGCTTTGTTCCCGAACTGCGTTGAGAGAGGGCTTTATTCCCGAGCTGTTTTGAAAGTTGGCTTTATTCCTCAAGGCTTTGTTCCTGAACTGTGTTGAAAGTGGGCTCTATTCCTCTAGGCTTTGTTCCCGAACTGTGTAAAGATAGGGCTTTATTACCCTGGGCTTTGTTCCTAAACTGTGTTGAGATAGGGCTTTATTCCCCTGGTCTTTATTCCCGAGCTGTGTTGAAAGTGGGCTTTATTCCCCTGGTTGTACTGAATGTGAGCTTTGTTCCCGAATTTGCTGATTGTGGGCTTTATTCCTGATCTGTTGATTGTGAGTGGGCTTTGTTCCCTGGCTGTACTGAATATGGGCTTTGTTCCCGAGCTTGCTGAATGCGGGCGTTATTCTCGAACTGTGTTGACTATGGGCTTTGTTCCCGGATTTAATGAATGTGGGCTTTATTCACGAACTGTGTTGACTGTGGGCTTTGTTCCCGAAACTGTTTGTCTTTGCTCCCTTTTCCTTTTCTTCAAAAGCTGTAAACAACAACAAGATAAAAATTGCGTGCATGTGACGTGTATGCATGTATGCATGTTTGTGTTTCCCATTCCGATGGGTTAGGTCTTCCTTGTGCTCTTTGGTGTCCTTCGTCTGTAACTATTTTTGGTCACCCCCTAGGTCTGCTTATAATTTCTTTCTGTCAATTCTCTTTGGTGATTGCTCAGTCTTCTTTGATTCCGTGACTCAATATCTCGTTACGTCCCTGATTCGCGAGGTGGTAGACTGGTCGCCCCCGGTCTTGGCTTAGCTTTCTGTTCTTCACTTCTTGCACCAGGTCGAAGTAGATTATATGATGTGACGTTCCAAAACTGCTGGTGATGTGGGCCTCGACCCTGGGACTCATCCCCAAAACTGATGATGATGTTGATGTGGGCCTCAACCCTGGGACTCATCCCAAAACTGATACTGATGTGGGCCTCGCCCCAGACTGATGCTGATGTGGGCCTCGCCCCAAAACTGATGCTGATGTGGGCCTCGACCCCATGATTCATTCCTGAAACTGATGACACTGTACTGTTGCTGCTTCTGGTTGGCTTGCTTTTGCCGCTTTATCTTTTTCTTCTTTGAAACCTGTTATTACAAAACAGAACAAACACAAAAAGAATGCAACTATGTTACGTGTATGCATGTATGCATGAATGAATTTTCTATTCCGTTGGGTTAGGTCTTCTGCCTGTCCTTCTGGTGATCGCTCGGCCTTTTCTTCCTCAGGCGAAATACTATTTCAATCTATCCATGTTGATTGACTCGGTGAACTCATTCCCTTTCAAATTTGACAGTCTCACTGCCCCGTTTAACAATTTCTGAATGACTACCTTGTCTAGTCTGCTTGTTTCTTTCGGGAATTCCCCTTGTTCTAAGTATCGCTGAATATCATTGTTCCAGGGTTGAATGCTTTTATCAAATATACTCATGTTGTAGGTTGAAAGGAAGAGACTCAGACAAGTAAGAGAAATGAACGTCTTTATTATCATTAAGAAAAGGTTCGAACAAGTAGACAAAATCAATGTCTTTATTAAAAATGCAGGATCAAATAAACTAGGAGGAACAGCTTCATCATTCGCAGCATTGCCTTCTCCCTTGACTTATGGTTTTCCACTGCTGTCATCCCATATCATGAAAGAAACTGGGTGGTTGAGAGTTTGAAGGACAAAGCTTTCGGGCAAGCCGGAGTTGATCATGTAGGTGGGTGGTGGAACGGAGTGGTAGTTGGGTAGAGGGTTCCTGTGTGTGTTGGGTTGTTCTTTTTCCGGATCGGGTATTTTATGAGAGTCAATAAAGTTTTGGATCCCATGCTTAAGGCGAGTGCAGTTGTCGGTGTCATGGTATTTTTCTTGATGGAAGTAACATTACAGGTTTAGGTTGAGGTACGGTGGCACAGGGTTCGGAAATGGCCTAGGTTCCAAAGGTTTTAGAAGTCCTTGCATCTTCAGCTTTTCAAACACCTTTGACAAAGGTCTACCCAGATCGGAGAACCGCCTGTTTCTGACGGTAGCGACCTCAACAGTAGCGGGCTTGGTCTCAGAAGGCCCCCCAAAAGTCCTTCTATTCTGGCCATAAAACTTTATGTTCTCAGTTTCTTCCTCTTCAATGTCCATGACAGTTTCCCTTAACTGTCGAAAATCAGCAATCATGGAGGTCATCCTCCTCAGCTTGCCATAAATAGAGGGCTTGGTGCCCTTGATGATCATTTTGATCTGGTCCTTCTCCGAAGGACGAGTCTGCATTTTCAGAAGCTGGCTCCTTCAGCGATCTACATACTCTTTGAAACTTTCCTCCGGCTTCTGCTTGGTATTCTCCATTCACGAAGCGACAAATCGATCTCTAAATCTGTGACATACTGTTTTAGAAAGGCGTCTGCTAATGCCCTCCAATCATCCTTGACCTTTCTCTCCAGGCCATGATACCACACTACGGGTGCCCCTTCAAGCGACATCCCAAACATCTTCTGAACTTGACGCTGCGACAGGCCTACTGAACTCATCACTGAAACATATTGTCGGAGATGGTCCATTGGGTCCCCGTTCCCATTAAACTTGGCTATATCCGGCATTTTAAACTGAGCTGGCAATTGTTCCTCAAATGTCATTGTCTCATAATCCAACAGGTCTTCATGCTTGCCCCTCATCTTACGGGTAACCGAATCTACCTGATCTCGAAGTTTCTGCAGTTCAGTTTGAGACCCTGCCATTTTCCCCGCAGCATATTCAGCCATATCATCATCAAAACCCGGGATATCATCATTCAATCTAGTCGGAGGGTCTTCACGCCTCTCATTCTCAGAACCTCCCCCAGCCTGGGGCATAGCCATATTAACCATAGCAGTAGCCAAGGCTTGCAACTGTTCAGTAACCTTGGTGAGATTGGTCTCCAACTGATCCATACGGAATACCTCATTCTCTGATTCACTCATGTTTGCTATCGGCCTTTTGATGGGTCTTCCATTTTCCCTAACCCAACGGATATCTATGATGGCTCTTAAGACACAAGAGGGTTAACATGATGTATGTATGCATGAGATGCATGAGATACGTATGATGCATGGAACATATAAGTTGGCCCACTATCATTTTTAAAGTATTCAATCTTGTTATTGCGCGGTGCAAACTTGTCCCAGTTGAAAAGGCCCAACAGGTTTACACCTTTGTGATAACATGGTTAAACAACTTCAAATGATAAGGGGCCCAAACATAGGATGGCTCATCGTCATTTTAGAAAATTTTGGCCTAATTGTCATAGGATACGAACTCGTCCCAGTTTAAATGGCTCAACAAGTCCGCATTTCTGACAAAAAGTCCAACTGCGTCCATGACCGGCGTAAACACACACGTATAACGCAAGCGCACGTATCGTTCAAGTAGTATAAAAATATCGATCCCACGAGGACTTAATTCCTACTGTTGTTATTAATTATTGAATCTATTTATTTACAGATATCTAATTTATGAAGAAGAGAATGATTGTTTGATTGATTGAATGTGGTTTTGCACAATAAATAATAAATAAAGAGACAAAGAAAATATTAAGGAAAATAACGAAAGACACAAAGATCTAGGGTCGTGAATCATTCTAATATCATTTAAAAGATGAAGTGGTTGTTTTTATGTTTGTGTAATAAATCAGTTTACTAACCTGGAACACTAAATTATGCAAAAGCCTCTGTCGATGGTCAGACGCAAATACCCAGTTTAACCCAATTGAACCATATGTCTATGTCAATCAAATTATCTGGATTCATTAAGTTTAAGTTCCAATTATGGCTACCCCCCGCCCGACAGGTATATGTCTATCCTGTAAGGAAATCTATTAAAGGGTTATCTATCCTCAAGGAAGATCGTGGGCTATTAAGTCTAAGACTGAAACCTAAAATCCCTATGTCTAGTTCATTTTAGATTTACCACATCAATCTTATTGGTGATCAGACAACAAGAAGCATTAAGCTTAAGACTTAATAAGTAAACCTTTATTTAATTACCCAAACTATAAAATAACCCCTTATAAACCGGTGATATTAGAATTCATCACAACCCCAGATAACTAACACATAACCAGGGCTAGTAAAAACTTAAAAATAAAAGACATAAAATAAAAATGCTGAAAAGTAAAAGACATAAAGTAAAAGCTGAAAAGTAATTGCTGAAAAGTAAATGCTGAAAAGTAAATTGCTGAAAGTAAATTGCTGAAAAGTAAATTGCTGAAAATTAAAGAAAGAAAAGTACTGTGCATAAAAGTAAATTGCGGAAAGTAAAAAATGAAAAGTAAAGAAAAGAAAGTGCGAAAGCGGAAATTAATTACTAAAAGCTATAAATAAACAAACAAGATACAATCTTCTTAGTATTCTTAGGAATTCCTTAGAAGAAAGTATGAATTTTACAAATGAAATGGCTTGGTATTTATAGGCAAAATTTTGCCACCATCAAATCATCCACCAAATAAATTATTAATTGCTCCACTAATTGCTTATCTAATTGCTCCACCAAATCCATTATTGCTCCACTAATTTCTTATCTTGTTTGGTGGTGATTTGATAATTTTTATTAATTATTTATTAATTAATATTTTGCTTTGAAAATGATTGATAATGACTTTTAATAATTACACTCCACACACTTCTGGATGGTTCATCAATTTCGGTCATGAAATCATCAGAATTTGAAAATATTTTCTCTTTCAAAGTTGTAGATCTTGGAGTCTTCTTTAATCTGGAACTTGAATCAGCTCAATCTGATATCTGAGTAAAAAGTTATGCCCAAAATACGACAGATGCGCAAAACTGGAATTTCCAAAACTGCACTTCGTCAAAACGCCCTTTCAAGTTTCCAATCTCCAAAATTAAAATATCAAGTCCAATAATTGCCATCAATTGACTCAAATTTCATCCTAAATTATTTCATTGGGTCCCGATATTATTTTATCTGCAAAATAAAATAAAACACATCAAAACGTTCATCAAACCCGAGAAACTAAACAAAATATTAAGTAAAAGGGGCGGTAAATATTGATATATTTTCCGCTCATCACACCCCCAACCTAACATTTTGCTAGTCCTCGAGCAAAACAACAAAATAAAATACAAGAAACAATTAAAATTAAACTAAGCCACTTTCGTAGGGATCACGGTTGCATTTAGCATATGCAACAAGCCTTTAAACCCCTAGGTGTCCCTAGTGGACGAGTTGTAGTCTCGTGAGGGTTTACAGCAATGATACCCACAAACATTTTACAAAAGTAAAAAGGTAGTAAAACTAATGCACACAAAAGCAAAAAGACAAGCGAAAAGAGAATAAAGATGTTAGTGACTAATCAGGTGAAACTTCTACTCCAAGTCAATAATTGTTTTGTTTCATTCTAAATTACCGAATAAGTAAATTCTCCGATTATTTTTACCATTCTCCATATACACAGCCAACAAAATATTAAACAACTCATTTTTGCCCACAACAGTCATAAGTGCAGTTGATAAGAGAGTATATTTTTGTCCTAAAGTTCTATCGGATTTAACATCTTTTTGCAGCAATGGAATAATTTTCATTTTTCTGATTTTTTGATTTTTCTCTATTTTTTATTTATATACAATATCTTCCATCTATGTAACGAGTGTTGGGTCGGTGGCTCCCAAACCAGTTGGTTTTAGGGCACCAGGTGTTAAGACACCCCTACGGACTTAATTACCCAGACTTCAGATATAAATATATTTTTGCAGCATCTTTGATCCATGTAGCGAGTGTTGGGCCAGTGACTCCCAAACCAGTTGGTTTTAGGGCACTAGGTGTTAAAACACCCTTACAGACTTAATAACCCGGATCTTAGATACTTTATTTTTGTAAATCAGATTTTTTTTTTTTTTTTTACTCCACTGCTTTTTGAGATGCTTCCTCCAATTAAACTAGAGCACTGAATATTACAAACTTTTCAATTTTAACTCATGTCCGTATGTTACTATATATGTTGATAATATCTATCAATTGAGCATATGAAGATCCATTTTAGTCCGTTTTAAGGAGAATTCACAAATTAAATAATTCAAAATAAAATAAACAAAAATTAACTTGTTTCGAAAATTGGCTTGAGATACGTCTAAGGAGTGGAAACTCCTTACTCGGCTATCTTTTACCAATTTCACCTTTTTGGTCAAATTAAAAACACAAATATTTTTGTAATTTTTGAAATTTTTTCAATTTTTTTGTATTTTTCGAAACATTTTGGACTAAAAATAAAAATAACACACAAACTAAAAAAAGAAGGTACTGATCAACTAATTCCCTCCCCCAAACCTAAATGAGACATTGTCCCCAATGTCTTAAACAGTAAAAGAAGAGTTTAGAAGATAATACCTGGTTAGCAGAAATTCTACAGGAAATTAAAGGTTAAGATCCAGATTAACCCGACGCCTCTTACCACGATCGTCCTCGGACCAATTTATCTTTGAAAGGATAGGGTCAACTTGTGGTTCATAGGCTATGAGTTGGTCTATTAGATCTGGAGCAGTTCTGGCAGTGAAGAGGAGTTCTTTCATAGGTTTTGACACGAACCCATTTCTTCGAGCATCATCAAGAAACACACAAAGAAAATCATAAAATCCATCAACATTAAACAGTCCAAGTGGTTTCTGGTGTATGTTCAGGTTCGCCCAAGATAGTACAATAAAAATTTCCTCCAATGTGCCAAAGCCACCTGGCAAAGCGATAAAAGCATCAGCACGGTTAATCATTTCTACCAGTCGTTCAGACATACCTGGCACGATTAGTTCCTCGCCGTTTGATGATCCAATAAGATTTGCCTCTGCCAAGGGTTTTGGTATGATTCCCAAAAACGTTACTGCCTCCTTCCTGTACAGCCTTTGAAACGATCCCCATAAGTCCGAGATTGCCTCCGCCATATATTAAGTGCATATTCCTTGCTGCTAAGACTCGACCCAATTCCTGTGCTGCTTCTATGTATTGTGGTTTAGTACCAACAGTACTACCGCAAAACACACAAATGTTTTCAACTCGTCTTTTTGAAGTGGCTTCCATTTTTTTTTTATGTATTTCTTTCTCAACTCTGGATGCCTTCAAAAGTGCAATGACGGGCTAAATTTATAGTACCTGAAAAGGGTGAGTAATAATAGCACTAATATCTTCCAAAGGACGATTGTTAGCTAAACAACAAAAGAAATCGTGAAAGGTCAAAAAGTCTGGATCCTGTCTACGAAAATAAAGATAATTACAACAGAAAAGCAAATCAAAGCAATAATTAAGGCAACGGAATTGTGTACGCAATACGCCACTCGCTCAGTATAAATTCATTAGGATGTGTCTCAGGATTTCATTCCTTACTCAGCCATCTAATGAATTGTTTTTTTTTTCTTTGATTGCGAAACACAATTCCTTCTGTCTAAAAATGCTCCGTTTGTGCCTTTCCCTACAAAAATAACACACAAAATTAAAAAGTTCACACAAAATAAATTACAAGAAATTGCATGGGTTGCCTCCCTGCTAGCGCTAAATTTTTCGTCTTCAGCCAGACGTGACTGAAATTCATCTGTTAAGGAGGTTTCAATGTCGTTTTAGATGTCCGATCAAAAACAATCCCGTGAGCGTTGCTTTTGAAGGGTCTCTTCCAACGGTAAGGTGGCAAAAAGAGTTTTGTCCCATTCAGTGCTCGTGCTACCTTTTTGCTCCTTGTTGTTCCAGTGGTTCCTGCAAAGAAAGAAAAAAAATCAGGAGGTCTTATATGGTGCTTGACTTGGAATGGAAGTTCCATTCTGTCAAGCTTCTGGGTGATATCTTTGATTTGTACTCCCCAAAACAGCGATGTTTCTCCTGAATGCTCTGGATCTTTATTAAGGTCAGACATTTGCTCCTCCATTTGCTTTGCTTCTTTCTCCACCTTTTCTTCACAGATGAATTTAAAAATTTTTGTATTCAGCTCTTCATCTGTCATCTGTGAAATACATGCTTCAAAATTGTCAACCAGAGGATGCAAAGATGTTTCTGACATTAGGTCTTCATCCTCTGATATGACTGGAATGGATGGTTCAGATAGATCTTCTTCAAACATCATGGTAAAGCATGCTCCAAGATCTTCATTTTGAGGATTGAAAGTTTGATCCTCCGTTGTTGGTGCAGTTGGTACAAATAGATCAGCTTCATCCTCGTCAGAATCTGAATAATAAAAGTCAAATTGAGACTTTACCGGTTCGGGCTCCTGAACTGATACCTCTGGTTGTTGATACTGCTCAGCCTCCTCCTCTGTTGAAGTGTCTTTGTGGATTTCTGGTACTTGAAGGCTTCATCAGTGTCATCTGAAACTGGTTCTTGAGGTATGTAGTTCTGGTTTTCTGTTAATTGTCTCATTTGATCTGTCATCCTCTGAATGAATTCTGATTGTCTCTGAATACTTCCAATTGATTCTGGCTTGTTTCAAGCATTGCATCCAACTCGAACATATCTTTGAGCATGTTTAACAACTGATCTTCCTCTGATGGTTCTAGTTGTTGATGAAAATCGCTTATGGATGGTGGATAAGATGGAAAATGTGATGGTTTTCATACTTTGAATGATTCTGATAATTCTGCCACTCTGAAGGTATATACATTGATCGCTCGGGTGGTTACTATCACATATTACACATCTTCCCATTTCGTTCTGTTGAGCAAATGTAGAGTTGTTGGTTCTGGCATCCAGTGATAATTGTTGGGCTGGACAACAGGCCTCAGAAAACCGGACTGTTGCTCCCAGATGTGGGGTGTATCTTCTTGTAAAGCTCGTAATCTTTCAATCTCCCAGTAGTGTTCCATTTTTTTTAATCACCTGAAAAAAAATAAAGAAATAAAAATTACAGATAAAGATAAAGAAAATTAGATACAAGTAAATTAGATAGCTTCAAAATTAACAACTCAAGAAATATAAGTCCCCGACAACGGCGCCAAAAACTTGACCGGCGTAAACACACACGTATAACGCAAGCGCACGTATCGTTCAAGTAGTATAAAAATATCGATCCACGAGGACTTAATTCCTACTGTTGTTATTAATTATTGAATCTATTTATTTACAGATATCTAATTATATGAAGAAGAGAATGATTGTTTGATTGATGAATGTGGTTTTGCACAATAAATAAATAAATAAAGAGACAAAAGAAAATATTAAGGAAAATAACGAAAGACACAAGATCTAGGGTCGTGAATCATTCTAATATCATTTAAAAGATGAAGTGGTTATTTTATGTTTGTGTAATAAATCAGTTTACTAACCTGGAACACTAAATTATGCAAAAGCCTCTGTCGATGGTCAGACGCAAATACCCAGTTTAACCCAATTGAACCATATGTCTATGTCAATCAAATTATCTGGATTCATTAAGTTTAAGTTCCAATTATGGCTACCCCCGCCCGACAGGTATATGTCTATCCTGTAAGGAAATCTATTAAAGGGTTATCTATCCTCAAGGAAGATCGTGGGCTATTAAGTCTAAGACTGAAACCTAAAATCCCTATGTCTAGTTCATTTTAGATTTACCACATCAATCTTATTGGTGATCAGACAACAAGAAGCATTAAGCTTAAGACTTAATAAGTAAACCTTTAAATTACCCAAACTATAAAATAACCCCTTATAAACCGGTGATATTAGAATTCATCACAACCCCAGATAACTAACACATAACCAGGGCTAGTAAAAACTTAAAAATAAAAGACAAAAATAAAAATGCTGAAAGTAAAAGACATAAAGTAAAAGCTGAAAAGTAAATTGCTGAAAAGTAAATGCTGAAAGTAAATTGCTGAAAGTAAATTGCTGAAAAGTAAATTGCTGAAAATTAAAGAAAGAAAAGTACTGTGCATAAAAGTAAATTGCGGAAAGTAAAAAATGAAAATGAAAAGTAAAGAAAAGAAAGTGCGAAAGCGGAAATTAATTACTAAAAGCTATAAATAAACAAACAAGATACAATCTTCTTAGTATTCTTAAGGAATTCCTTAGAAGAAAGTATGAATTTTACAAATGAAATGGCTTGGTATTTATAGGCAAAATTTTGCCACCATCAAATCATCCACCAAATAAATTATTAATTGCTCCACTAATTGCTTATCTAATTGCTCCACCAAATCCATTATTGCTCCACTAATTTCTTATCTTGTTTGGTGGTGATTTGATAATTTTTATTAATTATTATTAATTAATATTTTGCTTTGAAAATGATTGATAATGACTTTTAATAATTACACTCCACACACTTCTGGATGGTTCATCAATTTCGGTCATGAAATCATCAGAATTTGAAAATATTTTCTCTTTCAAAGTTGTAGATCTTGGAGTCTTATTTAATCTGGAACTTGAATCAGCTCAATCTGATATCTGAGTAAAAAGTTATGCCCAAAATACGACAGATGCGCAAAACTGGAATTTCCAAAACTGCACTTCGTCAAAACGCCCTTTCAAGTTCCAATCTCCAAAATTAAAATATCAAGTCCAATAATTGCCATCAATTGACTCAAATTTCATCCTAAATTATTTCATTGAGTCCCGATATTATTTTATCTGCAAAATAAAATAAAACACATCAAAACGTTCATCAAACCCGAGAAACTAAACAAAATATTAAGTAAAAGGGGCGGTAAATATTGATATATTTTCCGCTCATCAGTCCAAATGAGGATGGTCCACAAATACAAGCATAAAGAGATAATTTAAGCACAAAACAATAATTTCTACAGAGCGGCCCATCGACATTTCAGAAGCTTTTGGCCCAACTATCATAGGATACGAACTCGTCCCAGTTTAAATGGCCCAACAAGTTCGCATTTATGACAAGAAGTCCAACTGCATCTGAATGAGGATGGTCCACAAATACAAGCATAAAGAGATAATTCAAGCACAAATCAATAATCTCTACAGAGCGACCCATCGACATTTCAGAAGCTTTTGGCCCAACTGTCATAGGATACGAACTCGTCCCAGTTTAAATGGCCCAACAAGTTCCCATTTCTGACAAGAAGTCCAACTGCATCCGAATGAGGATGGTCCATAAGCACAAGGAAATAGTTTCTATAGGTCATACAACTCCGGTCTATGTGTGGGTTTGCGGGAGTATAGACAGAGACTCTCGCTGGCGAAGGATTGCCAACAACTAGGTCTCCCCACTCAAGGGTTCGAGCGACCAAGTGAGCGCACCTTTTTTATACCTTACGGTACGTGCCAACGAGTTATGGTGTGTGACTGACTGTCAAATGGATTTTCCGTTGTAGATTCCCCAAAGGGAGGGCGAAGGGAACTCTCTTAAAAACCCAAGCCTCTTAGGCACTTATCGCTTGGTGACAGGAATAAACAACGAGTCCTCCAAATTTGTCCATCACAATAAGCTACAAGTACATGATTATGTAGGTGTCTTCACAGCTTTTCCTTATAGAAAGGTAGTGAATGAAGAAAGACACCAAATCATCACCTAGCCTTAACAATGCCTTTGATTAAACCCCCTCAACCCACTATAGACGCGGTTAACTAAAGCACAAATCACAATCATTACAAGACATTATTTCGGGGCCAATTCTCTATCCTCAGTGGAGTCGCCAGACTGTAGGACACAGATGTTGGACGACGCTGTTCCAGGCTCGCGGCCTGGTTGGGAGTACGGAGTAGCCCGTTGGGGAGCTAAATTGGAGAAATAACATGGAGTCGCCACCCGGTGTGAACCGGGAAAATGATTTAAGGCCGCACTCACCCCTCGCAAGGGAAGACCTCAAACCGTTGGGTTCGAAATGGTCCCTTACTTATGCCACTTGTAATGATATGATTTTTGCAATAATTTAATCGAATATAGCAACATATATTTCCAAGGGTATTCTATTTCTAAGTTCACATGCATAGAAACAAAGCTCGTACCTATGTTTGCCTATAACCTATTTGCATATAACCTATGTCTAAGCTTGCATGCGTAACGGTAAATTGAAATAAAGACAAACACATAATTTCACAAACACATTACATTGATGATCATAGAAACGCAAATGGACAATGATTGTACAAGCATGCATATTAAAGAGAGGCGATTAAACACATGGTGTAAAGAGATAATTAAAGAGGTAATTGAACATTAAAATGAACGTGCAATGATGCGATGCAAAAGATAGACAATGAGAATGAAAGAAACGAGATGCGACGTATGGCCACATCTATATAGGACTTCAAGTATCCGATTAAACGTATCTCACGTTCAATCGAGCATACTTTGTCCGACGTGGCAAAACATCGTCGCAAAGGTAGCCCCTCGGCTTTCTATCCCTCAAAATAGAGGACCTTTAATCCAACTTGATTTGCCCATGCGTATTGCAATACGATGCATGATTATACAAGGAGATGATATACATAAAGCAAATAACGGAATAATAAAAGGCGCGGTAAAGTATTGTCGTAAAGATAGCCTTTTGGACTTTTCTTCTCTCAAATAGAGAACCTTTAGACCAACATAATAAGCCCATTTGCATTACATTACAATGCATATAAGATAAAGACAACAATATAGGACATTGTATGCTCGGTTGAACATATCTCACATTCAACCAAACATACTTCGTCCGGTGCGGCAAAACGTCGTGGCAAAGGTAGCCCTTAGGCTTTTTATCCCTCAAAATGGAGGACCTTTAATCCAACTTGATTTGCCCATGCGCACTATATCATCAACACACAAACACACAACGTACGTAAAGTAAATGGCAGAATAATAAAATGCGAATAATAAACAAACAAGATACAAAAGCAAAGTGAAACATGTGCCGTTTGCTCAAGTGGTACGTGGAGTTGTTTCCCAAGTACAGATCGCACTACCGTCCATTCGGATTCGGCTACGGAATTTACGTCTTGGTTTCCATCCTATATACCACAAGAGACGACACATTTTCCCATCCATTCAAAGGCCACAACATGCATCCACAAGCGCTCTCATGCGAAGAAAATAAATAAAACAATTAAAAGATGAATGAAAATAAATAAGAAAAGTGCCCTCAGGTCTAACCTTTTAAATCATCTCTCGGAAGTACGGTACACAGTCGTCGGAAGGGTTGATGCTTTGCAACTCCTCCGGTTCACTAGTTCAACATTTTCCCTCACTGTTTCACTATTTGGGCTGCTGTTTTTATCCCGTTTAGCTGCTGTTTTGCTGCTGTTTTTAGTCACTATTTATGCGGTAAAAGGCTACTATTTTTGCGGTAAAAAGGCTACTATTTTTGCAATAATTTTAAGGGTTTTAAAGTGCAGTTTTTGTTCATTATTTTTGGTGATTTTAGGCTGCTGTTTCAGGGTATTTGGGCTGCTATTTTTGGGTTAATTCGGTGACTGTTTTGGGCATTTTTCTCGGTAAATTATGGTGGTTTTCACGGTAGTTTGTTGGCTTCAAAGGGGCGTGCTACGTAGGCTGGATGGAAGGGTTGTTTACGGTGTGTGTGGCTAGGCGCAAGGGATGGATTTTTTGTTGTTAGGCGCAAGGGCTGTTGAGGTGGCTTTAGCGTGAGGGATGAGGGCTGGTGAGTGGGCAGGTGGCGTGAGGCTTTTGTTGATGAGTTGAGGGGCAGGTGGCTTATGTGTTGTTGTGAGGAGTGTGAGTGCTTTGTGTGCGTGTGTTTGTGGCTGATGGTGTTGTGGCGTGAAGCAGGTGGGTTGCTGGAAGGGAAATGGCGTGAATGATGAGGGCTGTTGTGGAGGGGAAAAAGGCGTGAGTGTATGGTGAAGGCTTGCTGTGAATGAGGGTGTATTGGTGTGAATGAGTGGCTTACGTGAGGGGCTCTTGATGTGTGGATCCGTGAAGGCTAATGCTTTAGGGTTTTTGTATTAATCGGTTGAGAGAGAGAGGTAAGAGCTTTGGTGTTTTTTTTTGTTGTTGGTTCCGTGAGTTAGAGCTAGGAGAGGTGCGGGTTGGTTTTGTGTCTCTTTTATAGACAAAGGCTATGGTGAATCCTTGTTTGAAAAGGAATGAGATTTGTTAATAAAGGTGATATCTATTAATTAGTATTTCATAAGGAAAACATCTTTTTAATTAGGGACAAGATTTGGCTTGTTTTGGAAGATCATATATTTGATTTACTTTAATTAGGTATGTAATTATTTAGATTTTATTTGATTTGTTTTAATTTCTCATGTGTTAAATATGTGATTTTGTATTTTTGGATGTGTTTTAAGGGCTTGGGCGTGTGGGCTTGGCTTAAATGGTTTACGGGGGTTTTGGGCCAAGGTTAAATTGTTTGTGGGGTTTTGGGCTAAAGGTGTTTTAAAACGGAGGTCCAACAAGCGAGCCCGAAGCTAAACAAGCAAAAATAAATCCAACAAAAATCCCAATTTCTGACTTTTCCCTTCCAACGTCTGTTTCCCGCGACTTCCGCGACTTAAAAGGTAGTGTCTCCAAATGAGACTCATCATAGGGACTTATATGCAAAGATGCAGTGCCTACAAAGGGGCTGAGTTCTTGAGATTATTTTGGTCAAGTAAGCTTCTAAATCCCTTTCATTTCTTTATTATTCAGTTTTGGGCAAGGAAACCAAAGCCCCATTTTGCACATAGCATGCCCTAGCCATGGGAATTTTTAGATTTAGAAATAATAAGTTGTTTACAAGTATTTTGAAAGTAGTGTGATAGTATAAACATGTAATGAGGTTCATATGTGAATGAAAATGTTGAGAAATTATGATTTATGAATTGATTATTCTTGTTGATTTTTTGGGTTGGGTTGATGAGAAGATATGGAAATTGAGCAATTTTGAAGTTGGGGCAGTGCTTATGTGTTGGTCCAAGATTAAAGGTGTAAGGGTTGCTTGAGTATGCCATTGAAAAGTGGAAACTAGTCCATGAGAATGGCTAGATTGATTAGTTTTCAGAAACAGTTTTCAGATATAGATTTTAGAGATAATTCTAGAGAAACGTTTTCTAGAAATAAAGTTTTCATAAAAAGCAGTTTATAAGAGATTTCCAGAAAAGCATATTTCAGAAAAGTTTTCCGAAAATAAAGAAGTTTTTTTTTCAATTAATAAAAAAGATTTCAGAAAAGATAAATTTGAGATAAGTAGGATTTTAGAACAATGTGTTTTCAAAAGCATTTTAGTACCTATTTATAAAAATGTCCACTCACTTAGATCGCTCAAATGATCTAACCCCCCCACTCCCAGTGTTTTTTTTTTCAGGTTCATGGAGGACGATCTCGGGAGGATGGATACCGATAGTATTGACTAGGGTATGGAGTCCACCAGGTCAAGACAGAGGGAGAGAGAGCTCAGTTCGAGTCAGAAAAAATTTATGTATCGGTAATTAGTATTGCGTTGGTCGTCGTATAAGGTTAAAATGTATATCAATAAAGTTATAAAGCAAGTGTTATTGAGTATACAATTATTATTATTGATGTTGTCGAGTTTGGACAATGGTCCCAAACATAAGATTTGGATAGAGGAAAGAGGATTAGTGATTCATAGTTGAAAGGCAGAGGCTCAAGGGGATAGTATACGTAGATGTTACATCTCCCGGATCAGGGATGTTATAAATATGGTATCAGAGCAAGGTCTAGGGAGTCAGTGACTGCAATGGGCATAGTGATGGGGTCTTGTATACGTAGTATGCCCATGATACTAGTTTATAAGGCACTACCTCTCCAGTATCTGATCCTTGAGTACGTCCTCAAGCTCCATAGACAGGTTAGTAAGCATTCCCCAAGCTACCTGAGTTGCTTCCCAGTAAATAACCCTAATTCTTGCTCCAGTTACGAATCATTCCATGATTATTCGGAAATTATTAGTACAAGATTAAATTAAGCTACGAAATTAGAAAATATAAGTAATAAGAATAGTTACTTAATGGAGTGGGAATATAAAGCTATAAGAAAGAAATAAAAGATGCATAGATGTTTAAACAGCCAGAGAGATAAAAGTAAAGAGGTGGAAGGAAATAGTAAAGTTTTAATGATACCCACCCAGGAAAGTATGAAGAGAAAAAAGAAGCTATAACGAAAAGAAATGAAGAATATATAGATGTTCAAGTAACCAGATACATTAAGTGGAAAAGATACAAAAATAGAGGATAAAGAGAATACTAGAACCTACAACAATAAAAAGAAAATAACAAGCCTGAGTAAGTGTAAGAATGCCAAATACATCTATATAAAGTTTCTTCTATCCTATAAGAATCATTCATTCCTTAGGAAGTTCATTCGAGCCAGACCTATAGATTGTGAATATCCAGTATAGATAGCAAGTACTCCGAATGGCAGAGAATAGTAATAAGCATAAGAGAGGGAAGGAATCAGAAATAGATATGGTAGTTCCAACGAACAAGAGATGTCAAAAAGGATTTAGAGAATTCCAGATTTTCAAATTCAGGCCCATGAGCAAATAAATGGAGGTCATTAGTGGAAATGCTTAGTTTTTTAAACCTAATAATCTGATAGACAAAGCCTTGACCTATCTAGATTTTCATCCCTCAGTTATACCAGTTAAGGAAACTTCCCCGACAGAGCCAATCTCATACTTATCTCGCATGAATAATAAACTCTAGTAGGATACATAGTATCAGAACTTGGAGGTCTTCTCTCTCCAGTTGATCGACTAACTTCAAAAGCATCAAACTCAATTGGATATGGTACCTCGTGCTCTGGTGCTGCTTCAGAAGAATCTGAATTTTCTTGTTCTGGATTATTTTCCACAAGTACTATTGTAATCTATGTACTTTCTTTTGAAGTGTTATCATTTCCTTCATTCTATAGTTGATCTTCTACAAATATCACATCCCTGCTAATGATGATCTTGTGAGTAGTGGGATCCCATAAGCGATACCCTTTTACTCCATCAACATAACCCAAGAAAATATATTTTCTAAATTTGGGATCTAGCTTTGTTCTTTCTTGAGCATTGTACATCACATATACAGGACAACCAAAAATGTTAAGAGATGAGTAATCAGCTGGGTTTCCGCTCCACACATCTCCATCAGTATCTTCAAATCTCTTACTGTTGACGGAGATCTATCTACAACATAGAATATCATATGAACTGCTTCTACCCAAAAGCACTTTGGTAGACTAGCACTTCTTAGCATAGCTCTTACTCTTTCTACCAGCGTTATATTTATCCTTTCTGCTACACCATTTTATTATGGAGTGTATGGTGTAGTGGTTTTCCTTTTGATGCCTTCATGCTGAAAATATGCATCAAAATCCTTGCTACAATAGTCTCATTCATTATTTGTCCTTAAACACTCGATTATTCTTCCAGTTTCTACTTCAATTTATGCTTTGAAGTTTTTGAAAATCGACATCACATCTGACTTATTTTTGATCGGATACACCCAACATCTTCTAGAAAAGTCATCAATAAATTATACAAAATATTTTTCTTTCCCCAAAGATTGAATCGGTGCTTCCCAACCATCAAAGTGAATCAATTCTAAAATGGTTTTACTACGAGCACTTGACTTGGTGAATCTTAATCTCTTTTGCTTACTTGTAACACAATGCTCACAAAACGCTAGACTAACCGCTTTCAAGCTTGGGAGCAGTTTTTGATTGTCGAGAATTTTCATTCCATGTCCTAACATGTGACATAGTTTTTGATGTCATATCATAGAAGCTTCCTCTCCAGAATCCAGTGACGCCATTGATGCAGTTGCTTCCTGAATTGAGTCTCCTAAGAACATATACACGTTTGCTAAGATCTTTTCAGCTTTCAAGACTGAAAGTACTGCTTTCACCATCTTTAATACCTCATTTTCAACAACAGTCTTGTATTAGAGGTAATCTAGTTGTCCAACTGACAGGAAATTTTTCTTCAATCCCACAACATGTTGAACATCTTGTACAGTGCGGATAGTATCATCATAAATCTTTATTTTGATGGCTTCAATCCCAGTAATTTTCAAGGCATGATCATTGCTTAGAAAAATCAAAACTCGAGAGACAGGTTCATAATGGCAGAACCATTCTCTTCTGGAGGTCATGTTCCATGTTGTAGCAGAATCCACCAACCATGCATCACTTAGTTATTTTCTGCTATCATTTGGCACTATTGCTACTTCACTATAAAGTACGCCACCTTCTTTAGAAGTACTTGCAACATATCCCTAAGATTTTGTTGCAATATGAGCTTTTTCTATACCATTCTTCAGTTTCCAACAATTTTTTTGACGTGTCATTTCTGACCACAATTGTAGCATTTAACATTATTCTTACTTTTTTGTTTTGATCTACCATGATTTCGGCTCCCACTTGAGCCACATTTCGTTGATCTCCCTCTTGTCATCGATAATGCTTTTGCTTGGTGTGAACTAGATGATATGTATTCCTTATTTTTGCGCCTAGACTCATCTTCCAGAGCAGCAACTGTAACTTTGTCAAAGACTAGATTACCAGTGACAACATTACTTGTCAAGTTGATGATAAATTGATCATACGAATAAGATAGACTTTGACATATATTTTATGCACGTTCATTTGTAGATTACTATAATCCAACATAGTAAGTTGGGAAAATAGTGTATTCAAGTTGTTGATGTGATCAGTCATGGATGTGGACTCACTCATTCGAATAGTGTAAAGTCTCATCTTCAAGAAGATCTTATTGTGTAGTGACTTGACATCGTATAATTTGGTAAGTGCATCCCAAATCTCTTTTGCAGTTCTATTCTCTGCAACGCTAGATAACACAGAATCTGCTAAGGCTAGATACAAGTTTCCCACAGCGTTGTCATCCATATCCTTCCATTTTTTATCAGTAATTCCATTTGGTCTATCTCCAATTGCCGCCAAGCAATTGTATTTTCTCAAGATTGCTTTTATTTTAAATTTCCATAGGTAAAAGTTGCTCCTGTTGAACTTCTCAATTTTGAACTTTTCTGCTATGTTTCTGATGACTATCAGCTTTTCACTTGAACCGACTTTTCTTATTTCACCGTGAATAGGACTGTATATGTGAATAGTATCATATATGTGAATAGTATCATTTATGTGAATAGTACTATATGGTATATATGAACAGTGTCCGTGAATAATAACCCTAAACCTAAAGGGCTGATACCACTGTTAGGAGATCGTGGGTTGAAGGTGGCACACAAGTAAAGTGAAATTGAGAATAATTGTTAGATCATAAGGTTTTGTCTACCATATAACAATACATTAATAATTAAGAGACTTAGTCTATCATAAATATTAACAATAAAATAAACCAATGAGACACAAAATTAACGTGGTAGAACCCTTAATGTGAGGGAAACATCAACGGGAAAATGTAGAAGGATTTCACTACAGTGGAAAGAATTTTACAACTTCTCACTAAATACAAGGAGTGAACAATTTCACACTCTCTTAGAATAAGAGAATTACAACTCTCTCACAAAGTCTTGAGAAGAAACAATATTTTTCTCTCTTAGAATACCGAGGATTTGGTTGAGAATGAAATAAATAAAATAAAGAAATGAAGTATCTATTTATAGGCATAAGATTCATTGTACAAATAGAGAATTTTAATTTTTTATTATTTTCTTTTTATGCATGTGAGACTCATCCACATAATTAATATTATATATATATATATTCAATTATTGCACCTTTCGATGCAATAATTAAAATGGTCTACATATGCCAAGGAGATGCCCGCGGTCATAGAAGAGGCCATACTTGGTAGAAAATTTCAGATCTTTACTCATCAAAAAGGCCTGAAATTCTTTCTGGAGCAGCGAGTCTCATCCCCTGAGCAACAGCTCTCAAAACAGTTGGGCTATGAATATGAGATAAAATACAGACCTGGCCTACAAAATTAAGCTGCAGATTCCTAATCCCAAAAGCCCATCAGTGTGGAGGCCAATGTAATTAATGGACCTATAGTTTCCATCTGGGAAAACGTAAAGCAAACAACAAGCCCATGACAATTAGGCCCAAGAGAAATTGACGACAGGAAACTGTGACGATTATAGAGTGAAAGATGGGACTCCATTCTACAAATGAAGGGTTTGGTTACTGGAAAATTCAAACCTGAAGCATGTGTTACTTGACGAATTCCATGGCGGTAAATTGGAGGTCATTCATTAGTCCTGCGCTCGTTTAAATATTTAAGCCAGGCATTCTATTATAAAGGGATGCGATGCGATATGCATAAATTTGTTGCATGTCAGAAGAATAAAAGTGAGGCCAGATCACCAGTCGGACTCGTACAGCCCTTACCAATGCCAATTCAGGTATGGGAAGAGGTCACTATGGATTTCTTTGAGGGGTTGCCTCGATCTGATGGCAATTTTCGTCGTGGTTGATTGACTTATAAAGTATGCCCACTTTGTAGTCGTGATCCACCCATTTTCGGCTAAGAGGATTTGATTGGCCAAATCCTTACGGACTTGACTGATATTTTCCAGCCTTATATAATTATTGGGGTTAGGCGCGGCAGAAGCGCTGTTCAGACGAAATCGTAACTTTAAAACTTTTAAACTTACAAAATAAATTATTAAATATCAAATATGAATAATTCATTCATAATTCACCTAAACATATTTATTCGATATCAAATAACGACATAAGTAAGTCTGAAACACAGCGGAATTTTTAACAAAAATATTTTTCGCAAATTAGCATAAAACGCGTTTTTATCTGAACCGACCAACCAATACAAACGGGGGCTGCCCAAGTCAGCCCCAATAGTACTTGGGCAGTTCTTAGGCTGCCCAAACAGTGACCAATTCACTGTTTGGATAGCGGGCACCCGGTAAGCCCGAAACTCACTTGGTAACGTCGTTTTTCATCACCAAAATCACAGAAATTCCAGATCTGATTTGGTAACCAAAATTATCATTTTTCATGTTTTAAATCCAATTTTCTCAATATTAATCATATTAATACTTACACCAACCAAAGTCACCACAAATGAAGAACTCAAGAACAATTCTAGGAGTTACAAGAGTGGTCATAACACTCTAGAATAGAAACAAGTTATCAAATGATAAAATTGAACTAATATTACACTAATATCATTCAATCTAACTTCATACATGCATCTAGCCTCCAAATCCATCCTCTAAATCAAAAAGCCCCAAAATATAAGAAAGGATAAAACCCTAGAATTTGTTTAGATGCTCAAGAACAAGAAACAAGCTTTATAAGTTTAAGAGTTATGAAGATTACCTCCAAATCTCCTAATTTCCTTAAACTTTTTCTTGATTTATTCACTTTATTTCTTGTTTCTTCAAACAAAATTTGGAAGCTTTTTGTCTATGGAGGTTTCGGCCATATGAGATAATGATTGAGAAAATAAAATTTTCTCACTTTAAATAGCAAGCCTAACCGACTTTAGGGGGGAGAAGTGCATTTTGGTCATTTGATCAATTAATCTAATTAAATAATAATAGAAAGCTTTAAGTTAACATATTCAATTTGTAAAACTTTAAGCTTAAAAGAATCATGTCACTTGTAACCAAAAATAATAATCATATATATTACATAACAACTATGTAATATTGATATTATTTAATTATCTGGATATTTAACATTTAAATACCTAAATAATTAATTAATACGATTATTATTATTATATATGTATTTTATTTACATTAAATAAAAAATACATATATTAATAGCATGTGTCAAAGTCTCATTTGATAATTAATTAATATGTATCAAATCAAATCTTGTACCAAATATAAATACACATTAATTATTACTTGACCAAAATCCCCTAATGCATGTATTTTGTTTAACCATTTAAACGATTCGAATTAACTCATTTAATCCGATGAAGTATTTTGAATAATCTATATTATTCATAACGTGTTGCCCAAGTGCTCAACGAGTACACTTCATATTGTGGGACTCTCTAAATTTATGTTTATCCGTCACAAATCCAATTTCGTGTCCATAATTCACTCACTCATGAATTATGACGACCACGAAAAATCTCGTTAAACTATGCAAGTCGATGTCATTGCATACGTATAATCCCCCTGTCACAGGCTATCAATATTATATCAGAGATATATATAGAAACGTCAAATCCCTAAGGTATAATATAGTCGACTTTCAAATTTACGATCTCTAAATAACACTCAAAACTCGCTTCCGAAGTATACCACGGCCATGGATTTACTAGATCGCAAACACGTTCTTGATACTTATGCTCTGTACACAGGACTGACGGATTCAATCTGATACTCACAGGATATCATGAGCATCAGTCTACACTCAATGAACAGGCAGAGGCCTGATCTAAAAAGATCGATAATGTGACTGCCATCAAAGTGTGGAGGATATCTCATATATCCATAATGGTATCTCAAGTCGAATGACCACTATGGTACTTGACTCGAGAAGATTTCTATTGACGTTGGTGTACCATCTATTAGGAAATCTTCGGTGAGTCGTTCAGTGTTTATCAAATAAACACCTACATGTCTATATTAGTCTCCCAAGACTCATGGTTCATTGGGATAAACCATCGGACCAAGTCACAATATACGACATGTACTGGTCTTAGCGGATTTTAGTGACCGACTTGTGTAAGTAAATCTTGACCAATAACTTTATTTGAGAATATACAACTTATAGTGATGCTTCTCAATGTCAATTACAAACTACGTTGTAACTACACACTACGTTCTAATATATAAGTATCACTAAATCAGATTTAGTTTCAATCTAATCGTAACTAGGTCAAATAGTATATAAAAAACAAGAGGTACAACCATTAAGTAAGTAATATTATGGAAAAAGGAATTGTTTGTATCCATGAATCAGACATAAATACGATCCGGATGGGGGTTCGAGCACCAACCCTAGTAATTTCTCCCACTTTCTCTAGTGCCAATCCACGGTATCATATACACATCTCAATGTGTATCACATACTCATGGCCCTTAGGAGTTCACCTAGCACTCAAAAGGCTATAACATATTGAGTTTGTCCAACAAACCCAATCGTTTCCCTTATCCAGCATCATTCATATATTGTATAACCTAAGTTATACATCAATATGACTCGGATGCGACATCAATATTATGCTACAACTCCTGAGTTGTCTAAGTATTTAGGGATCAAATCCAAAATACTATGCAGACAACCGCAAGTATAACACTAATATCAAAACTTCTAATCTATAAGGTCACTATGCAACTTGATAAGTCAATACTTCATAAATTGTAACTAATTCCATTAACAAGGTAGAATCATTTGTGACACTCTCACTGCATCTTTTATGACTTTATATGACATAGACCATCTAATGTCATAATAAGACTCAAAACTAATTTTAGCCTAATGGTTGCGGATTATATTCCCCACAAATAAGAAACTCATTCTTAATATCTTAAAGATAACAAGAACATGTTTCAAGACACATCCTATGGTCTATAATGTATCAAAATAAATCGTAACAATTACGATTAAATTGATATCTTTAATCGTACATAATATAGTATTCATTATGCCATCATCCTATGATGTATAAGATTGATTAAAAATCAATTTCTTTTTCGATAAAGGAATTATCGTTTACGAAAGATGAATACTATATACAAGAGATACACTAACTGTCAAACAATTATTCTAACTGTCACACATATAGTCTTGCTGTGTCATTTATTAGATCATATCTAATTCACGGCTAATGAGAGTATCTCACAAGTCTTTTAGTTTTATATCATATATAAAACCTTATATCGAATATAATAGAGACCACTCCCACTACTATCATGGAGAAAAGAAGACTTAGGTAAACCTTTTACCTTATAAACATCTCATTATTACATTAATAATGGTAATGTCGTTAAGATATACAATACTAGAAAGAAATATGTACGCTCCCACTAACCCTACTATCACATATGTATTCTCTATACTTTGATAAAATCAGACAATCTGAATGATATCAAAATTAGAGAACACAAATTTTCGGAATGCTAATCTGACTCTACAATAGGCTCTATAAGCTGGTATATCAAACTATGATCTTAACATAATACAAACTCCAGGGCCATTCTAGAATGAATTCTTCAAGCAAAGAAATCACAATGGATCACTTCTTCGAAGAAACCATCCAGGAACGCCACCTTGTATTCCTAGCTAAAATACATAGTTTAATATCAACATTAACCAACAAATCCTTAATTGTTCAATTAGTGTAACTAGAGACAAGTTTCCTCAGAATTTATAATAGATTGATGAGTATAACCTTTCTCACTGTCATACTATAAAGGTCAAACCTTTAATAAGCTCACTTTGCTTTTGATTCGAAAACAATTTGTATATTTTATGAATGATTCATAACGAAAGCTCAATCAAGTTCCAAACTTGATTGTAGTAAGTTATAAATAATATTAATCTATGGTTTAATGCTAACTTCTTAAATCGATATCAAATATTGCTCACACTATAAGTTATAGGATAATTTTCTTCGATAAGAAAACAACAGAACCATTTAGTATCAAATACTTCGCACATGATTTTGACATCCTATTGGACTTATATGGAAGATCTCTAATAGGCTTTTATTTTTATTAATTATGTAATTCCATTTATAGTTTATCACTCTCACATTTAACTTCAAGAAGTCAATTCTTTTCTATAATTGTTAACATCTAATATTACACACCAAGTAATAAAATAATTTTATTACTCGGGATCGTAGAAAAGATATTCTATCAAATAGAATACAATATTCTATTAAATATAATAAATGATAAACTTTTGCTTGTACCTCCGAGGCGCAAGTACTTTTCAATTATATAACCATTATACAAAAGAATGATTCTAATCTCAAACTTTTCAAGATTCAAATTTTCTACCTACACATATCATATATGTAACTGTAGAAACTAATAGAACATTAATTAAAATGATGAACTAGTGTTACTGGATCATATCCCCAACAGTATTTAAACTAATTCGGTAACACTAAATATCAAACGAATCAAATCATATAAGATTCGATTTCTCCCACTGATCAATTCCATCACGATGGAATCGTAGAAGAATAATATTGAGTAAAAACCATATTCATTAAGTAACCTTAGACAAATTACTATAAATTCATATGTTTGATCGTATCAAACATTTTTGAACTATTCAAAGAATCATGATGAATTTTAAAGATACAGTTTTCAAAACTTCAGATCGAAAATCTTTGAACCAGTTAAAATATTCGATCCTCGTTTCATTAGAACAGATTGAAATTTCTCAAACCTTTCAAGATGTTCAATATGTGTTCTTTCAGAAGTGCGTATCTATGTCATGACTACTCATTAACCATGTTACGAAGTAAAGAAAACTACTCAAGGCAATTTATTATTTATTAAACTATATACATCTAATTTATTAGTTTAATAAATTTTGTGGTCAAATGACAATCACTGGTTAAATGGGATTTAACTTCCCGAATACAATATTCATTAAATGGATAAGGATATATGATGTGATCTCATATCAGACCATCATTTACCATACGAATAAACATCTAATGCTTATGTGATAAAATTTCATAAAACACTATTCTAAGTTATTTAGTTAACCGAATATTTTTCTTAATGTTTATCTCTTCGTTAATGACACTACTAGTCGTATTAAAATATGTAACCACTGTTTATAAAGAACAAGTAACTATCTGATAGTCACAAGTTCTGATATCAAATATTAAAACAATCATTAAACAATATTTTAAATAACTAGACGGGAGACCTTGTATCCAATACCTATAGTTGTCGTATTGTGAGAATCGATATTCTCTACACACAGCTATACATATCTCTTTTCTTTAGCTTTATAATTTGCCTTCAACTATCCACAAAAAATGTAAATAATTGATTAGCAAACAACGTCAGACACATTACCTCTAAAGGTCACTAAAGCCAAGAAAGGTCATTATGAGATAAACAAATACCTAATGGGGTTTTCTTAATGCCAGTCAAGAATCTCGAGACATGAACTAATTCACGTCAATTCTTACTACACAAGAAACTATTCTCTCTACAGAAGCATATCCTAAAATGGATATATATTTAGATTACCTATCGTGGCTTAGAAACTAAGTCACTAACTATCTTGGTTTTTCAAGAAAATCGGAACAACAGTTCCCGATGGTTTTGACTAATCTAACAATATCCAAGCCTACTCTTAATCTAGAACTATTTTAGAAATATGCAACCGTAAGCGAAGTCAGAAAACATATATATATAAAATATGCATGCAGTGGATTAGAAGTTAATTCTTTCTACATAATAGAATAAAGGAAACAACATAAGCGGCAATTTGAACTAATATTACACTAATATCATTCAATCTAACTTCACACATGCATCTAGCCTCCAAATCCATCATCTAAATCAAAAAGCCCTAAAATATAAGAAATGAAGAAACCCCAGAACTTGTCTAGATGCTCAAGAATAAGAAACAAGCTTTCTAAGTTTAAGAGTTATGAAGATTACCTCTAAATCTTCTAATTTCCTTAAACTTTTTCTTGATTTCTTCAAACGAATTTTAGAAGCTTTTTGTCTATGGAGGTTTCGGCCATATGAGATAATGATTGAGAAAATAAAATTTTCTCACTTTAAATAGCAAGCCTAACCGACTTTGGGAGGAGAACGATATTTTGGTCATTTGGTCAATTAATCTAATTAAATAATAATAATAATAAGCATAAGGTAACAAATCCAATTTGTAAACTTTAAGCTTAAAAGAATCATTCCACTTGTAACCAATAATAATCAACCATATTACATAACAACTATGTAATATTGATATTATTTAATTATCTAGATATTTAATATTTAAATACATAAATAATTAATTAATGCGATTATTATTATATATGTGTTTTATTTACAGTAAATAACAAATACATATATTAATGGCATGTGTCAAATTCTCATTTGATAAATAATTAATATGTATCAAATCAAATATTGTATCAAATACAAATACACATTAATTATTAATAGACCAAAATCCCCTAATGCAAGTATTTTAGTTTAACTTTTTAAACGATTCGAATTAGCTCATTTAATCCGATGAAGTATTATGAATAATCTATATTATTCATAACGTATTGCCAAAGTACTCAACGAGTACACTTCATATTGTGGGACTGTCTAAGTTTAGGTTTATCCATCACAGAATCCAATTTCGTATCCATAATTCACCCACTCATGAATTATGACGACCACATATAATCTCGCTAAACTATGCAAGTCGAGGTCATTGCATACATATAATCCCTCTGTCACAGGCTATCAATATTATACCGGTGATATAGATAGAAATGTCAAATCCCTAAGGTATAATATAGTCGACTTTCAAATTTATGATCTCTAAATAACACTCGAAACTCGCTTCCAAAGTATACCACAACCATGGATTTACTAGATCACAAACACGTTCATGATACATATGCCATGTACACAGGATTGACGGATTCTATCTGATACTCACATGATATCATGAGCATCAATCCACACTCAACGAACAAGCAGAGGTCTGATCTAAAAAGATCGGTGGCATGACTGCCATCAAAGTATGAAGGATATCTCATATATCAACAATGGTATCTCAAGTCGAAGGACCACTATGGTACTCGACTCAAGAATATTTCTTTTGACGTTGGTCTCAGCGGATTTTACTAACTGACCCGTGTCAGTAAATCTTGACTAGGAACTTTATTTGAGAATATAGAACATATAATGACGCTTCCCAAAGTCAATTAAAAAACTTCATTGTAACTGCACACTTTGTTGTAAATCCTTGGGTCTTTGTCTAATATATACGTATCACTAAATCAGATTTAGTTTCAATCTAATCGTAATTAGATCAAATACGTATATAAAAAACAAGAGGTGCAACCATTAAGTCAGTAATATTATGGAAAAAGAAATTATTCGTATTCATGAATCAGACATAAATACGATCCGGATTGGCGCTCCTAGCACCAACCCTAACAAAAACTTCATATTCCTCACTTTCTCCCAAAAACGTGTTGCCTTCTCTTCTCAATTTTTTTTTAATTTTCATGTGTGAGAGGGAGAGAGAGATCCGACGAGTGGAGTCATTTTTTGGGGGATCAGAGCTTGGGGAAATGGAGAGTAGGTCGAGGGGATTAGTTTGGTGGTTGTGGTATTACCGGAGATGGCCGTTTTCCGATGAAGGGAGAGCTTGAGATTCTTGAGGTTTTGGGTGATCCATGGCAAACAGAAGCTCCGTTGGGCACGTGACCACCTCCAATGAGTTCAGGATGCCGGCGCGGATCTACTGGTGGCGGCTGTGAGGTGGCTTATCGACTCATGGACTCCACGTGCCGACACGTGTGGCAGCACGTGAAGGCCACGCGCCGACATGTATGGGTAGAATATCTTATTTGATGTTCTCGATTCGTTGGTTAGACCCTTTCGTGTGGTAATGGATCCGAACTCTAATTTTATGTATTTGTCATGTTTTTATTGTTGGAGTTCTACGGTCCCAAGGATCGAATAATAAGCATAAAACATACATGTGAATACAACGAGGAAGTTGCGGAATACTTACATCGAGCGGTTGAAGCGATGTGGTGAAGAACAAAATCATTTTCTGCCCTCCTAGTATGCTCGGCAGTGCACTAAATACAGCCCACTGTTTTGACTCTCCAAAATCGGCAATGGTGATCCATGAAGCTCCAAGCTTCTCAAATGGTATTCCAAGCCCATGGGTGGGTTTCCCTATCACATTCGCAAGACTCCGATGTGTGCTAGCACTCTTGATTTTTGCCATAAAAATCATCAAAAGCTTCTCCATGACTCAAGGTTTTTCAACCAGAAAAATAGAAGAAGAATAACCCAAATGGGCGTGAGAGAGGAGAGTAGGAAAGAAGTGAGAGAGTTGTTTTTGGTTGAATGAATTTTGTGTATCTAATACACCTTTTTGATTTTTCAAAAAATCAAATAATTCATTTACCAAAAGTCAAGCCATAAATGATTTGCCAACCACTTCCATCAATCCATCAATCAATCAATCAAGTGACAAGTTGTCACATCACTCAAAGTGACTAATGATTTGACGCTTGATGTGACTAATGATTTGACGTTTGATTTGACTTGCGTGCCGTACTCGAATTCGAAATGCGAATGTGCTCGCAAACAATCTCGGGTTCGGGTTCGCTAATTCCAAATTAATAAATTTTCCGTTGCGACGTAATTATATAATTATGCCTAGCAAAAATCATTATTCACGTCGCTAACGAATTAATTCTAAATTAACTCGTTCGCCCGAATTAAAATCTAATTTCAATTCCGCGTCGAAATCCAATTTCTTATAATATATCAAATATATTATATTATCGATTAATTCCAAATTAATCGTATTCTCTCTTTAAATGATATTTTATCCTAGATAAAATATCTCCGTAATTAATCCCAGATTAATTTTCTCTCTCATCTAATTAATCCCAGATTAATTAAAGTGCGAGTCATACGTTATCGGTGAATCTTCGGGAAGTGACCTATGAGATCCCCGGATATGTTGGCAGTAAATCCGGTCGTCGGACTATCCGAACACGTAAGTACCTAGTACTACGTTCTTACCAATTTACAAGACAAGGTTGGCTTCTAGCAAAACGCCATGCCTACCCAATTCTCCAGAAATATCCTTACAGGAATAAACGATCTATATCAGGCGTAGTATATGTAGTATTGCGTATTTTGATCCAGAATCAGATGTCACATGCTAGGTCTGGGGCTGGAATTTTGTCTGCCCCGTACGAAGCACATATCAGATCTCTGGTAACTAGTCTCTATATCGGAT